>CAAKHB010005402.1:140701-153861 GCA_901007665.1 Aeoliscus strigatus
GGTGCCCCCCCCACCCACCCACCCCAGGTCGGACCCGACCTCACGTCGTCTTCTACGTCGAATCCGCCGGAGCCGACATTTAACGCGGGAGGATGAACTTCGAGTGACAGATGACACACCAACATTGTCGGCGGGGAGATGCTCTTACCGTACACCGCGGGAAGCTCTGGCTATTCCTCCAACATACTTGTCCACATCCTTTACAAATGAAGCCCGCAGCCGTCAAGTGCATCAATACTCCCCATTCCCCCACAATGGAAGTCCGGCGCAACAAGATGGTTCAGTAGATGGAAACAAAATGCGTTCGACTCCTCCGGTGCGTCCGCTCACATCCTTCGGTCCTCCTCCTCCTTCTGGCTTCTCCCATCCAAACCAGGCGCAGCAGCAACACACGACCTCCACGGGGGGAGGAATTTAAAAAAAAAAAAAAAGAAAAGAAAAAAGAATAAGAGGGAGAAGAAGAAGAAGAAGCGGTTCTTGTGATGAAAAGAAGAGCGCAATTCTTACAGTATCACCATCAATTCACTCACAGACCCTCCATTTCCACTGTTTTCTCCAGCAAACGAAGTCGCACGCCTTCTCTCTCTCTCTCTCTCTCTCTCTCTCTCTCTCTCTCTCTCTCTCTGTGTGTGTGTCTCTGTCTCTCTCTCCTCCCCCCACCTCTGGAAAAAGGGGGAGAAAAGAAAAAAGCGGTCCGTAGTGTGGGAGGAAGGAAGGAAGGAAGGAAGGAGGGATGGATGGATGGATGGATGGGTGAGATGTGAGTTCCAGCAGAGGGAGGAATGGACCCCGGTGCCCGCAGAGCTCCAGGAGCAGCCTGCAAGATCACGTCACACTCTCCCAGCCGCCCAGATAAAGCACGTCCGTCCCTTCTCACTGCTGCTGCTGCGTCTGGCACCGCCACCACTTTCTTCCTGGCCCTCCCTCCTCCCCTTCCTCACCCGCCCTCCCTCCCTCCTCTTCTTCCTCCTCTTTTTTTTTGTATACAGCCTCCACTTAATTCCAGTCTAAAGGGGTTCCCTCCTGAACTGGACCCTCTCAGTTGAGCTCAGCCGCACTTTGTAGCAGCAGCATCCTCCAAAACAGGAATATTGAATGGACATTTTTACTTTTTGTAATATTTTTCATGAGTCTGGTCAGAAATCCAGCCTTTGACTGGGACCTGTTTGCTCTCTCTCCTGTGATTTCTTCTCCTGTGGTTGATGATGACAGCTGGCTCCTGTCTGCTGCCCGCATGTTTCTTGGAAAGTTGTTCTGGGTTTAAGTTTTGCACCTGATGTGCGTGCTTATGGGGACGCCGCCCCCACTGTGTTTGGGTAAGCGTGACCTCAGTCCATTCTTTCATCAATCTGCAGTCAGTTGAATCCAGAAGCTCCAGACTTAGATGCTCTGTGATAATGCGGCACCAATGGATCAGCCCCAGCCTACTGGCTGAATGCAGTGGAGCGACAATGGGCCGGAGACGGGGGAGTTGCACTCCTGTCACTCCCCTCCCATAGAGGATGAAGTGTGTTTTTCATTCAGGCAGGTAGGTCAGTTTTATCAGGTGCTCACGTAGCCTGAGAGTCATAATTATAGCCTACAATTTTCATATGCATTTAAAAGTCGGTAATGAATGTGAAATTAATGTGAGTGACCTTCACACATATTGGAGCTCAGTTCATTTGCATTTTTAGACATATTTGCATATTGAGAGTATCAGCCATTAGATTGGATGGTGGAGACTGAAGCAATTGTTTCCCAGTTCAATTTCTTTTTTCTTTTTTGGAATTTGTTCACTTTTTTGGAGGGTGGGTCAGCTGCTCTAATCATTTTGCTGTGCAGACTTAACTCTAATTAGCCTGGCCGTCTCTTTCGGGCCCTGACTGAATGTGTTCCATCTGAGCAGCTGCTGCATGAACGGCCTATTTGTTTATTTACTTCCAGGAAGTTTCACTTTGCCTTTTCCAAAGAATTCTGCACACAACTACACAGAGAGGATCTGCCACAGCCATGTGAACTTTTTGAAATGCTCGTGTTGTTCATGCACCGTTCATAAACCGCCTGTTGCCAAACAAGGGGAGTGGAGTCAGTGACGTCTGTAGAGTTCTGGCTCAAGGAGCTAAGAGGTGGAAGGAAGTCAAGCAAAGAAGTATTGTGTTATGGCCATTGCTAACTCACATGGAGGCCAAAGCTCCAGGATGGCGGCCATCATGTGTCCAAAGGGAAAAGACAATTCACACTGACACAAGCTGCTTCAATGAACTTTTAAGTTAAGAAAACGGAATCAACCGGTTTGCTGATGATAATGTGATGTATCCTGGAAAAAGTCATGATGTGATAGTGAATAATAAGACATAAACAAAATGGTCAGAGGTTATTTATCAGTAAATGATGTTACCATGATACATCTAGAAAAAGCTAATGCAGTATAATACAACAGTCGTCAATAAATCAAAAGTTCACTTCATTGTTAAATCCTTCATGGTCATTTTGGAGGCTGTGCTCGATCGTACTGTTCTTTCAAGAGAATGAATGTGTATGCAAAGTCAAAATGTGGATGTTCAGTAGGAGTTTACTTGTCAGTCTCTCAGCAGGTCATTGTATCCCCTGCTAGCATCTGTAAAATACTCATGATATTTCTCATCTAATAGCAGCGGCACAATCTGTTGTATTATTCTGTCAGCTGAAGAATCTGTTTGAGCACATGGTTTCTGAATTATTCATATTCCCGCATAAAGAACAGCCCTATTATCACCTGCTCCTGTGTATGTGTGCGTGAGACTCTGACTACACACACTATCCACACGCAGACAACACACACATGTACATCAGACAAATAGAACGCGTGTTTGATGTAACGTTTTACATCAGCAGCCCCCTCTAATGCAAACACTGACCTATTGATCATGTGATAACCATCACTCTGTTGATAGAATCTGACCGTTATGAGTCATTATCCTGTGACTGCGTTGAGAATATATGAACTCATTGAAAAATCATGAGGGTTTTTTTTTTCTCCTCAGCGGTGCACGCACACATATGCAAACTCACGGGGTTAATTCTCCAGACACCGGTGAAATATATTCCTCTCTTCAGCTCGAGTCAGTCAGGTTGTCCATGTGTTGCATTCGTCTGAGAGCAGGAATAATAATGGTCCCCCGCTGTTCGGAATCTCAGTCGCATGACAAATGAGAAGTTTTACTTGTGCAAGATCTTTGTGTTGCTTTTTACATCGTACGTTGTATTCAGGGGGTTAGGGTTACCGTCATTCCCATTCACAGACGGCCCATTAGTATCACAAGGCTTCTGGTGTGCTTCTAGAAATGACAGTGTCTGACAGTCGGCTCAAACCACACACATCCAGACTGAGATGTCTCGACAGCAGCTCGATGGCTTTCCAAGCAATAACATAGCAGCAATCATCCTGTCTTTGGTTATTCCAAAGTGTCATGACATTTGCGTTTTTTTTGGACTAATGTACCTGAGATGTTTCTGGTGTGTTGTCCTTCATCATTAAAACTTTGGAACTTGATGATCCGCAACTTTCCCACTAGACTCTGCCGTACTTTACTAGTTCTAATGACATCATACGCATTGGAAAACATGGTCAACTTTTAGAGGAATAACTTTTAGGGAAGCTAACAAAACTTTGGAAGACAAATCATGGTACCTTATCTCCGCTTTGCGCTGCTGAAGATAGAAAACGACGTGTCACTGTGGCAGGAATGACTCTCATTTCACCCCAATGTCTCAATACAGCTCCTCACCAGGTGACAGTGAGTCAGCATGAAAAAGCTGTGGTTCGACACCCCCCTACACACACACACACACACACACACACACACACACACATTAAGGCCCCAGAGAATCTCATCTGAGCTGCACATCTACTCATGGAATACTCTTTTAGCTGTTCACCTGTTTGCAGCTCCAAATAATGGAGCAATCCACAAAACCCGTTTGACTTTAGACCACCGACTAGACCAGACCAGTACCAAGACCAGCACCACAACCAGCACCACGACCAGCACCAAGACCAGCACCAAGATCAGCACCAAGACCAGTCGCCCTATGAACCACCCAGCATCGGTAGTAGTGTTCACATTGTGTCAGTCGAAGGAACTTCTCTGTCTCTCTCACAACACCATTGGACAACCTGTCTTTCTGTTGATATGATGCCCCCTACTGGTTTGGAGTGTAAAACATGCAGAGCTAAAAGAGATGGTACGCCCGAACTTATAATGGACGTGAAAATAACCATGAATCTGAATATTGTTGCTAACATTGTGAGCGTGAAGCTGAATTCTCAGCTGTCCTTGTCGCCCCACCACACACACACACATACACACACACACACTCACAATGATGTGACTTGTGAAGGTTTTTTGTAAATGGTCTCTTTGTCTTGGTCTTTCATATAAAAAGTAATAATGTCCCAGGGTGATTACTTCTGCGACTTTCAAGAGAAACATGAATTTAAAAGTGCAATTTCTTTGTAAGAAAAAGCAAAGCAACATCCAAGAAATTGTCCAGATGCACTGTGAGAGTTTAGGCTAATATGTCTGTAGAGCTGGAATTATTTTTATTGTGGATTCATGCGTGCAGCAATGCTCCTCGTATGTCATGCATGTCACTTACAGTGTATACAGGCGTGTCTCAGGGTTCGATGCAATCATTACACTAATGATGTACCGCTCTATTAACAAATTAAAGTGCAGCCACTTTCCTTGCATCCCTTCAAGGGCTGTTTTGCCATTTTTCTTCATATTTAATTAAAACTCTTGCAGAAATTGCGGAGTGCTGTGGTTGAGATGAGGTTAAGTGCTGAGGGCAATTCTTGCACTTTTACTTGTACAGCCATCATAAACACTTCAAGCGGGTGCAAAGGGAAGTGTATGATAACCGTACGGGATAATCAATGTCTGTCAAAAAGATGCATAGTTGTGGCTCTTTGGAGAGTTACTGCGCATTCAATCAATGCGTCAAAATGACATTTCATATGTGCGAGATATGAGGGGTTTGACGACTGCACACATGATCCTCGGTGATCAATACCACAGCGTTATTAACCATTTGTTTTTGCCGAGAATTTAAATATAATCAAGGAATCAAATTTTAATTCAAATATGAATATGCTTTTCTCGATGTCACTGAAATATTCATTATTTTGCTCCCGGAATTGTACTTTAAACCCGTCTGCAGACTGTATTCACCCTTAGCTTCAAATGTTTCAACTTGGAATAACTTAGCATGATTAGTGAGGTGAGATGTATAGAGTGTATATGAAAAAATGCAATGCAAAAAACAGAGTTTTCATACGATGCATTCAGTGACTGTCTATCTGATCCTGCCACATCTTCCTGGGTAATGAGAAAAATGTCAGTCAGTCAACAGTGTAGGAGGGGTTTGTGTGGCTGATACTGTTGCATGTCCACAAAGCTACACATTGTATGTAGCTGCTGCTCCTGCTGCTAGAAGAACTGAAAGCACAGGTGGACCTTGAACCTGTGATGGGAAACAAAGTACAAAAGACACAGAGGTAATTCATTGTGTGTGGATAGCTGGAATGTGGCTGCGGAAGGTAACGGAGCTATCTGATTAATAGTCTACATGTAACAAATATTGTTTATCTATTACAAACAACAGAGCATGTAGAGAAAAGATGATGAGGCTGAAAATGAGTCTGGGTGCTCCAACAGTGTGGAAGTTGTCTTTAATTAATCACTGCAAAATAACCCCATGCTCACAGCAGACACACACACACAGACACAGACACACACGCACAATCGCAAGAAAACTGATGGTCTTCCCTCAGTAGTTTGACATATTTCTAGCAGGGGGATGTTTGGATAGAGATAACCAGAATTTTTCTTTGAAAGTACCTTCTGCAAGCAGTACACAATCATAGAAAGTGTGTTTTCAGGTGTAGATCAAGGCCTGCACCAACACACAACCATTTGATCACGCTTTTACATGATGGAAAGGTTTAAGCAAGCTGGAGGGCATCAGGAACCCGCAACAATCTCACTGCTTGACCATAGTTTGCACAGAAACTGAGATTTGGGTAATTTTCCATCACATTCCTGACATTTAATGATGAATACTAAGCATTGTAAAATGAATATCTGCTGCAAATAATAATGCATAAAGCTACCAAACTGAACCAAACCACAGAGCAAGTTGTTTACCATATGGCTCTGTATGAATATTAATATCGTGTAAGAAAATGGGCATAATTAGATGATGGAGGCGGCCACATGTTGCTGGGGGATCCTGTTTGCTTTGCAGATCCCTGATGATGAGAATCATTGAGACAAGAGTCCATTTAACCAGAATGTCTTATTCAGGAAAGAATATGTAGTCATGCATGTGTGAGTAAAGCTCTGCAGTGCTGCTTTACATTCCACTCACACTTCTATTTGCCTTTTCCATGCCTGGATGTAGCACTGAATTTTAAATCAAGGTATTTTTGCCCCAGCAGTGCTGCTGCTTTTTTTTGTTTTGTTTTGTTTTTTGTTTTTGTTTTTGTTTTGTTTTTTGTCAGAGACAATGCTGCACTGCACGAATCCTCTGGGCTTTTATCCATTTCCTTTGAATATGGCTCCAACAGAACCACCAGGCCTTAGACTCACACAAACTCACCTTTCCAGCTACGTATTCCATCAGCAGCCACTGCCCGCACACTGACAAACACTCCAGAACATGGAATCTGAACGGTTGGATGGACGGACGCCATACAGTTCTAACATATCTGCTTATAATTAACACTCTTTTATGCTCATTACAACGACTGTGCAAAAGCAACAATTGCCCTTTTGATGTGAACATATTTGGTCACCTTGAGCCTGTGGGGAAATAAATATCCTTGACCAAGAGGTTATCTGTGTGGATCATTCGTAGGAGTCCTGTTGACACAGGGCCCAGTGAGCAGTCTGCGTACAGACTGGAGCTGCGTCCTTGTTAATCAGAAGGATCATAGGTCACCTTGGCAATTATCAATTCTGAATGCACACAATAACAAACTATCTCTCCGACAAATCACCTGCCACATCTTCATTTCCCTGACTGTAATTTATTTTACCCGTGACGAGGAAGGGAAGGGTGAGCTGGACAAAACTGACGACGTTGAGGATGCCGGGAGAAGAGATGCCTCGTCATTAATAATGGAGATGACTCTGAGCTGGACCCATAATTCTCTCATTGGTTTCAGCAGGCTGATTAATCTTGGCTAGACTGAAGTCTCACTAATCAATCAGGAGCCACTAATCAAGCTCCTGTTACCTCCACTTTTAACCCGGTATCTGGTCAACTGCTGTAAACCAGATGTGATTAACTTCAGATTTGGAGCATCTTACCCAATGAACTAAACAATGCATGGTTGAATCCATTATGGAGATACTTCCTGTTTGCAGGAATTAGAGTCAATGAATATTTTACAACCCAAACACCCATTGTCTTTCTTGTGAGAAGATGTGTCTCAGTCGTCACAGCCACCGTTCCCTCGTCCACTGTACATTCTTTATCAAGCTCCAACAGTGAAAAGCCTCACATCCACTATTTGCTCGATCTATTGTAGTGTTTGGTGCTCTGTGGACAACTCTGAGATACAGCTAATTAAAATTTCTATGATAAAATAATTAGCATCCCTGGCAGACAATGGAGAATGAAATTCCTTTGTAATCACTCAAATGAACTGATAAGAAAATTCTCAAGCTCACAGTTCGCTGTCAGGAGGACACAGCCACAACAGCCACAACTGTTACTAATTTTCACAGACATACTTTGGTTTTATGAAGGAGAATACACACACACACACACACACACACACACACACACACATATATATACAGTATATATATGTTACGGGTAATGTGAAAAAACAGGTAATATGCAAGTTACCCAGGTGAGGGTTATGGTCAGGGTTAGTGATAGCTTTGATAACAGTGATTGTTAGATGTAGGAGCTTTGCACTTTACCCGAAAACATGGGTAGTTTGCGGGTATTTTTTTTTTTTTTTACATTACCCTCAACATATACAGTATAAACATATAGTGGGTGAAAGTGGGTGTAGTCACATAACTGTGTATTGATTTGTTGCATCATTTCATTCAGCAGTTTTATGATTATATGGAACTGGATACTGTTAGACCCTCCATACATGTCACATCGGGATGAGATGCAGCAGCTCATCACGTGCACAGAAATATGAAAATATGAAATACCTGTATATGTTCTCCATATGGTTATTACGGGCTGCACACTGTGCTCTGTGCTCTCAAACTGAGTGCACAGTTGTTCAATTGACCAGTGATTGTGCGGAACATTTTCGTGCAGCGGTTCGCCTTGGGCAGTTTGAGGTCTGCAGCCTCAGGAACCTTAAAGGCCAGATTGATGAGAAAATGTATTAAAGCAGCAGCTATTTACTGGGAAAATAAAAGCTCCCAAAATAGTTTTGCAGCTCAGTGACTTGCGATATGTTGTTTCAGTTGCACTCCGTGGTCTCAACGTTTGTCTCCGTAAACTAGCTCTGTATTTCCTGTGAGCATGTGACGGAAGCGTGAGATGAAATACTTTGACTGAGGAAACTCAGAGGGCTTTCACACCTACCTTGTTTGGTCTAGACTTTTGGACTCGTCTGTTTGATCAGAACCAAGTTCATAGATGTGAAAGCGCCACCAGACCATGTCCAATCCGACCAAGGAACCACAATTTGGTCAGGTCAAAAGTGATGGTCTCTGTCTGACCTAAAGGTTCAAGTGTGAAAGCTTCTTTTTGGATGTTTGTCACTGGTCCGCAGCATAGCTTGCAGATCTTTTCCTGCAAGCGATGATAAAGCTCATGCATGACCAAGAGATCCATTCGAACCTGAGATTCTACCAAGTGGATCAAATGTATAAAACACAAACCTTGGTCCAGACCTTGGTTCAGACTTTTAGGTGGGAAAGCCCCCATAGGACTGATAATCAAGTTCAGTTTGACAGCAGCAATTATCAGCACTTGTGTCAGGAGAGGTCACTGTTACTGAGCAAAACCAGTTTGTGTTCCAACAAGTGTGTCCCACTTGCAGTCCAAGTCGTGATTTGAGTCGTTTTCCGAGCCTCCGACGCTGCGAAGTAGAATGCTGTCGTATATCCATCTCAGACTTCGGTCCGTCTCAGAAGAGGCACACAAACAAGTCAGTTTTCACCTGTAAGTTACATCACCGACTTGTATGTCCACTGCACGTGGAACAACAACAAGTCTTTCATTTCATCTCATAATTTATTAATGAGCAACATTAGGACACTTCAATCAACACTAAGTGTCCCTTCTTACATCTTGAATTTAGACACCCACTCTGATTTATTCACTTATTATTATTCATTCATTCATTATTTTCCCTCTATTTGTTGCATGACCTTGACCTCGGCTGGGTGTTTTGACTTCCTCAGTAGCTCTTCTGATTAATTAAGATCAATGATCCCTGATTTCACTCGTGCCGTGATGAGAGGATCCTCGGAAATAGAAACAGGAAGCAACTGACCCGATGCCTTCATGTCAAGTGGTAGAAAGAAAAAGAAAAAAACATTACGGTACGGTGCGGTGTAACGAGATGAGGTGAAAGAGGAGGCAACTGACAAGATGTTTTCTTTATTGCGCTAAGTGCAATTACAATTAGTGTGTAAGCTACAATAGATTGTAATTACAATTTTGAAGAAATTGCTTATTAACCTTTGCTGGTGTGTCTGCAGTGATCCATCAAGTAGTTATTGTTGTGTCCCTCCTTTTCTTGTTTGGCTCAACTATTTTTTTTTTTTTATATTCAGACAACAATATCATGGTGTCCTCATTTACACAATTAATGCTATGGACTAAACCTTGCGTTGCCTGGATCAACCTGTCCACTGTAATGAGGCAGGCTGAAAAACTGCCCGCGCCGCTGGTTTCCTGCAGCTCAGCCGTCCCTTGTGATATCCATCTCCTGAGTCTGATCTGGCTTGTCAATCTGGGCTGCAGGGATACGCTGCCGTCCCTGATCACATCTGCAGAAAGAGCTGCTTTCAACAGCGTGAATGGTCATGGTAAACTGTGCCTCTGTCATCACGAGCAGACAGTTCATTTCAAATGCACTGCGCCACTTCTCAGGCTGTTCCTGCCGCCATCGTATCACTTGTACTGTAACTAGCTGAATGTGTGTGGACTGCAGTGGAGTGGATGTTTTGATCAATTTACTGCTCCGGGAATCCTTCTGTTTGGAGTAAAAAAAACCATCAAATTGTAACAAAGGAAACGTCATCATAATTACAAGCTCGTGCTCGCTCAGACTGTTGTTTGTGTAGCAGCTTATATTAATAAACCTTTAATGACGCTATAAATATGTGGCACAATTCAGTCACCTAGCAATAAATACTGTATAGCACCTGTCAAAGTCCGTCTATCCCAGATGATTGTTATTAGCAGAGACGCTGCTGATTGCCAAGAGTACAAAACTAATTTCAATTAAAGTAAAATCCACTATAAAACACACTTTATATTACACATATATATCTTCCAGGACGAAAGCTGGCCAATACTTCAATTTGTCATCTGAGAAAACTGTCTATGTCTGCCGTATTAACACTGAGTAAGAGTCAGTATCCATGGTGACGTTCAGAGGAGAGAGAGATCCCATCGATGAGCATCGCTATGATATTAAGCTCATTATGTGTGGAGGCTACTCGCCATATCCCCATGAGTCCATAAAGTCACCTCCCGGTTGATGGAGCTGCACGGGTCTCATGATATCATTGATTAGAGTTTGACCTTTGGAAAACAACCGTCTGCGCACGCGAGTGTGTATTTATTGCGTTAACAAGATTGTAAGAATAACAAAGCAGCTTTGGATGGATTAATGACGACCTGCCAGCCGCCGCCCTTTGATCAGCTTGAAGCCTTCCTGAGAAATAAGCCGGAGAGAAGATGAAATGTGTAAATTTCCTGACGTGGCATCGAGATGCATTCCACTCAAAAGAGTTCATGTTTAAAAAAAAAAAAAAAGTGTAACACAGCGGGCGCTGAATCACTCCAAACACTGGAGTGTGTTGAAAAACCTGAAAACAATCAGGTGTGTGTGTGTGTGTGTTTGTGTGCGAGAGGCCACCTGTGGTATCCTACAGATGTGTAATGGAGGAGAGCTTCCCTCCCTCCAGTGACTAGTGGGATGCATTAATAGGGTAATCTCTGGTGTACATCTCTGAGGGAGCTGCTGAGGAACACCTCTAAGCATCCTCTTCCTCCCTCCTGGGGCCCATGCAGGTGTGCTAATGCGACATCGAAGCTGTCTGAAGCACTCACGCCGCTGAGCTGATATGGAATCACGTCTTTCCCGACTGTTTCTTTTAATGTCGAGTTCTCCCTTCCACCTCTCAGCTCTCCAGTCATGCAGACAAACTTGCCACAGCTTTACTCCAGCCAGGTCCCCAGCATGAGAATGACCCATCAGTCTGCTGCGTGTTCCACGAGCCAATCTGCTGGGATGATAAATGATAACCAGGAGCTCGGTGCTGCTGGGCCTGTCAGAGGAGATTTCAGATGGCAGGGATGATGAGGTTGCCACACCGAAGTGTTGCGCCGGCTCGCAGCGGGTATGGAGCAGAGGATCCACTGCCACCAATTAATGTTTGTCTCGATTCACCTCGGAGTACCGCAGCGCACCGCACCGACAAATAACAGCTTTAACAGCTCACCACTGCTTGAAACGAAAGGAGGAAGGAATTAAATAGATCATAAAAACAGAGTAGCCAGAAGGAGTCACGAGAGAAAGACATTTGTTTGTTTATTACACAGATTTCATGCAGACGTGGCATAAAAATGCAGAGATGATGAAATGCCGTATGTCAACGTCCTTTCTCTCTGTCCGCTGCCACGTCTGCATTCTGCATCACATCAATGGAAGAACCTGGAAACCATGTCAACAGCAGAGGGTGCCAAAGCTTTTCACTTTCCCAGACAGGCTCAGGCTCTCTGCTCTTCCTGTTATCTTTTTTTAATATCATTTAGGAAGGTACAATTTTCTAAATTGAGCTAAGTCAAAGGGGGAGGGGGTAATGTGAAGACCTAGAGGTGTTTGAAACTCCCTCAAAGAATCGTTGTCCAGTGAACCGTCCTCTCTACGTTACATAATCCCTCTGAGATGTTCCTCACTGGTCTCTTTCTCTGCTGCTGCTGCCAGCCCTTCTCCTTTTATTTCATTTCGTGAACCTTGTATACTTAATCTATTGTATTTTAAAACATAATGCTCACAAGAGACACAGGATATTTTCTCTCCGAGGACACTGCAGATGTTTGGTTCTGTTGGTCTCCGCACCGCCACGTTCCTTCAGCGGCTGCTTCTTTCCATCTTATTTGTTTTCAAAGCGCTGCAGCTCAGCTCGGTAACGTTGTCTCCTGACGCCACAACCCATCATTTGCAGCCCCTCTGCTCGCCGAGTTGACTGTGAGCTAATTCTGACAGTTGGAATGTGCATTTTTCTTCTGACATTTAAACCACAGGGACCCGCTGGCAATGCAAATAGAGTGCACGCACATACAGCAGCAGCATAATCTGAAGATTGTCTCACAGAGATCTCCAGGTTCAAGTGCCAAATGAGCTGGAGAAGCGGAGGGCTGGTCCGTAACTGCAACTGACAGTTGTCTGATATGTTTGGCGTGGATTAGCAAAGTTTATTTATGCACTCGCTCTGTCACTGGAGCTCAGACTCCGCAGACAATTCACAGTTTTACAAATTATGTTGCGGTTGGGAAGCGTCGGAACACCGGCGCTGGAGGTTGTGTGCCTTTCTTCTTTCGGATAGAAAGAGTTTCTGTGCGTTTTCACGTCAGTCATGGCGTTTGCGGGATTGGTTTACACCAGTGAAGTTGAGGAAAATGCAGATACTTTTGAAATGATGACTTGATTAACTCATATCCTTCCACATTCCCAATTTTAAATTTGCCTAAGTAGCTGGCTCACATTGTAAAGCAGCTGTATATCGAATTTGTTCCCCCCTAAATGAAAGTGACTGTAGAAAAATGAGGGAGCCAAACCGATTATTTCTTTTTGCAGCGCTGTAGCTCAGGTGAGCATCGATGTTACCTGTTAGTGAATCCAATCATTTGTGACCTCTGGCTGCTCCCTGAGCTCACTAACTTTATTCTGTCAGGTGAAATGTGCATCCCCC
>CAAKHB010005402.1:153881-213522 GCA_901007665.1 Aeoliscus strigatus
CCCCCCCCCCCCCGGCATTAACACCGCAGGGCGCCTCCTGTTCAGAGGCAGTGCAACAGTGCATCACTATGGAGATATAGGACGAGCACACAGAAGCATGATCTGACAATTGTCTTTTCGAGATCTCTTCATTTCGACTGGCAAATGAGCCTGAGAAACAGACGGCTGGCCGGAACCGCCAGTGACAGATGTATGATATGTTTGGCATGGATTAACTAAAAGCTTATTTCTGCACCTTCTCTGTCAGTGGAGCTTAAACTCCTCAGACAATTCACCGGTTTGCAAATCACATTCAGACTGTGAGGCGCCGGAGCAACAGAGATGGAGGTTGTCCAAAGTGTGCATCTACCCGTAACGCTGAAAGAGTCAGGGGAATTACATTTCCAAGGTCAAATCTGTGCAAAAATATGAATCCTGCCGTGAATATTTGTCTTCTATCGACCGCAGACATGTGATTGTTCTTAGTATAAGACACAATCACACAGTTTTGCTTGTAATATGTAAATTATCTGCGTGAACAACAAGTTTCAGTAATAAATCAAATAAAACCAGAGTTTGTTAGATGGCTGTTGCACCTATGTTTACTTGAATAGAAACACTAGAAAGTCGCCTGCTGAGCTTTAACTGTTTTGACCTTGACTTCTTTTGGATGAAGGATGCGATCATTGGACTTTTTCTAATTAGTCTGATGTCTAATCTAAGATCGAGGTGAAAGAAAATAAGAAAGATTAAAGTCTTAAATGCACATTGGACGTGAGGGGGGAGAAATACATGACTGGTCATGCAGAGGAATAGAACAGCTTAAATATCAGCATCTGACCAATTTGTTTTTTTCACAGCAAAGTCAGAAAGTGGACGGACAAATCCCATCCCACCAATGTAAAAGCTCTATCCACTTCACATAATGTTCCATCCAGCATCGCCCACAGTGATGGCCAGTCAAATTGGATTAAGCTGAGGTGGCTTGGGGCTTCTCTGCAGCTGCTGCTGTTTGATATGGGGTTTAGGTGAGCTGCAAGTGTTAACTTGGCTACACTTAAAAGACATGCAGAGACACATTAATATTTTATATGCAACCACAGACTATGATGCCAGCGAGTGATTGGCTGTACAAGAAAGAGAGCATTAGAATATGGGATGAGTTTGTCAGGCTGTGATGTCAGACTGTCAAGATTGTGTGCTGATGAAATTGATTTCTGTTTGTTTTCACTCGCTCGTACCGGTGTCAGGACGTTAACTGTACAGACGGAAATAAACAGCATTACCGAGCTGCAATATTACGTAACACGCATGAAATAACGCAACTGACAGGTCTTTTGCCAAGCGCGCCAACACCTCTCCCTTACTAGCTTGTGTATAAAACTCCGAAGCGCTGCTCGTGACAAACGTTCATTGTGAGGACGCACATTTTGCACAGGAATCCGTTGTTGAGTAATTCGCTGAAAAAAAGATCCTTTTTTTTTTCAAGATGCATTAATGAGGCCACACATACATACACACACTTCTTTCTCAGAGATAAATGCAGAACATCATTTATTTTAACGGCTGCTAATTAGCACTGAGCTCCACCAGTGGGCATCAAACATTTCAAGGAGGGAACGACAACAAACTTGGTTTGTCGGGTTCCTTTCACCACCTTGTCCAGAACAATGGCTGTGTTACTACCACTGATTCACAATACAGCCTCTGTAAGTCGTTAACTTTCTAACTCGGTTTCAGGTATTGAAAATTATTATCCCATTAAATCTTGAGAACGATATATATCACGGGAAATGTTTACTTCATTAATGTCACTTTGTCCAGGCCCTTTAAAGACGGAAAGCTGTAAATCACTTTTTATGACTGTGAAAAATAGGGGCGGCCAACCAGCAGTGATGCTCAGAATACAACAACCGGGTTAAAATACTGGCAGATTATTTGATTTGTCAGTATGAAGGCTAACAAAAATAAAATCAACAAAACATTTGCTCAGAGGTACAGACTGTCGCAGGAATGCAACATATCGTATCATGTATGGATGACAGAAAAATTGGATCAAAATATTCACACGTAATTTATAATAATTATTCTTTTTTTTCTAGAATATTCAATGCTTGAATGCTGCAGTGATGATTTATGAATGTACAAAGAATTCATGATTTTAATAGACCTGGTTTCTTCATCTGAACTAGCATTCCACCCCACTAATTAGACAGAGTTCAGTTTGTTCTGTTTATTTCCAACACTGAGCCTGAGCTCTGATTATTGACAGTATTAATATTAGCATTTACATCTATTGGACCCATATCTAAAATGTTTTCAGTACAAATTTATACTGTACACGTCTAATGACTTCTCTATTACATTATGAGTTAAGGAATGCTAAGTAGGCTGGTAAGTTCAAAGTGAACTGAGGGGCTGGAACGTGGATATTGCCATGGAAACGGCTGCTTCTTAAATAACAGCGACATTGAAATCGGACATTTCCACCAGCCTGACGTCAGAAAGCTACTGTACTTTATTTCCAGATTAGGTGACCTACTGTTTGTCAGTGTAAACTGCTCAGAAACCAAAGTATATGTCATAATATTCGTAGTTTCCTGTAAGAATGTGATTGTTAATTCGATGTCTTGCTCTGAAGAGACGCTGCATATGTTAGTGTGATGGAGGACGTGAATGCATGAAACGTTAGTGGCGCATCAGAGGAACCTGTGTGTCACTGATAAGGTTTAACTGTGATAGAGATCAGAAAGGCATTTAAGGCTCCTGGATCAATACCTGAAAAGGTTCTGCTGCACACAGCCACCACTCCTGAGGACAGGAGCTCGCTGAGACGCTGTGATTGACAAACCAGGTCCGCAGGGCCAAATGGCTGAATGACAGGAGGTGGAGGGGGGGAGTCCCTCTTCAGCAAGAATTATATCGCTCTCTGGAAAATCAAATCAAACAAACAATAACAATAATAATAAAATCAAACAATAACAAAAAAATACAAAACTTTAATTATAAAAATAAAATAAAATCATATTATACGCATTTTTATTGCTTTTTTAGATTGGCCACAGTAAAAAAAAATAGATAAAATTATTGACAAAATCATCAATGATAATGACAAAATGTTGGGGGGGGCTTGTATTTACAGTATGAGCTGACCTTTGATCTGAGGTCATTCGCTGTTGTCTGATATGGATTTGTGGGCTTCTGTGGGCAGTTGTTCCTACTTAATAATTCAGTAATTACCTTTTTATTGAGCAGATTGTTCCACATGTCCCTCCAGCCTAAATGCTCCAGTTAAAACCTGACCGCAAAAGTCTTTATTCCAATTATGAAATCGATTTTTCACACTCATTTTTTTTGAGTATATGCTGTGAAAGCAGTTGACAAGCTATTTGGCACATTAAACATTAAACACCAACCAAATCAAATCAAACAAAAAGTTCAGGGGGAGGAATCTTTGAGAAAATGAATGCCAAGAAAGAATGGTTTTCACCTCACAAGCGTTTTTGCACGACAATGAATCAGATTTTTCATGCTGTCATTTGTTGTCATTGTTTGTCTGCAGTGCCACATGTTTACTTAGACAACAACCTTTGAACCACAGTCACATTAGAAATCTGCATTCCATCGTGTACTAAAGAGTCTGAATTCAGATAAAAAGACATTCTTGGAGATGATAGGTTTGTGGCGTTTTTGGTTTTGCAGTCGCTACTCTTTGTGCCCCATGAATGATTTATGTTTCATTTACATTCTTGATCTGGGTAGTTTTCAGCATCAGTGAACATCCAAAGTAGCTTTGCCAGTCGTTGTTGTGAACCACAGACGTAATGTGTCTCAACTCTGTGTTCTGATATGCCCAGCTGATCGGCCAGTAGCTGGGCGTCAAGAGCTTTGCTTAAAGGCACGTGGGCAGCGACTGCACGTCAACAGCCTCTCATTAATGTTATACTTACAAGCCATTAAAATGTGCACAAAGGTGGTTTTGGAAGGCAAAACCTCCCTAATCCAGCCATCTGGCAGGAATAACAGCAAAGGAAACTGTGACCCACATGAAAGATTTTGCGAGGGAAGTGCTGAGTAGCATCTGCTCGCTGTGAAAACGCCTTGGGTCCCTTACATGACATGACAAATTACACTGGGCAGTTTACATTTAATTATCCACTTCAATGCTCACCTCAATGAGGAAGTGGGGAAATGGAGAAATGTTTCACATTATCCATAGCAAGTTGTCTGTCTTCATCTCCCCTTAAATCTTAAAACGGACTGTAATTATTTCCATTATGTGTGTGTGTATGGTAAACATTCCAGTGAGAGATATGACATGTGTGGGAGGCATCTGAACTTGTGGGATTGTGATAGAGCAGTCACATTGTTGGGTTTGGTTCTGACTGAGCCGTAGCTGGCGGTGAACATTCGTTCAGTCGTTGCCATCAGACATCAGCAGGATTATTTTCTGTGCAGTAAATCATTTATTATATTGTTAATTCGTCTTTGTGTCTGAAGGGTTTATGACATGAACTCAAACTCTGGTACGGAGATAATGTGTTTTCTGTGCAACACGTGGAAACGGCAAGAAATGCAATCACGCTGCAATAACAACTATTGTGACATGTTTTCAGTTATTTGTCTGGCGACGGAACAGTGAGCTAACGGACGTCAATAGAAACAAGGATATGAGTTTGTCGAAGTCATTGATTTAGACTTTTTTCAGGGTTAGCAAGAAATATCACATTTGGTCAAAACAACCGCTTTCTTCTGCTTTGACCTCTTCAGTCTTTTCTCCTCTGGTGAGAGTCACTTAATGTTTAAATGTTTTCTTTGTTGAATTATTTTTCTTGAAAACAACAAAACAAAAAAAACTAGTGATAAATCAATCACTCAAAGTATAATTTATAGGTCAGGAGAAATGTATCGTTAGTATGATTGATTTGGTGTGTGTGGGGGGGGGTGAGGGTGTTGGGGGGTGGGTGTTTAGGGTTTAGGCTTCATTCTGTATGAAAGTGCTTTATCAATATAGATTGACTGATGGATGTTATGAGGCATTAACCCCCCACCCCCAAAAAGAAACAGAAAGTAGAAAAGTTTACCAATTATACCAAAGTGGCTGGTTGCCACACATTAAACATGCTGTTTGATCATTTCCGGTACCTTTCCTGTTTTCTAAAACAAACAAACAAACAAACAAACAAACAAAAAAAAAAAACCCAGACAAATTAAAATAAAAAAAGGTCAAATAAATTTGACACTGAGGTAAGATCATTTAATACAGTTTTCCTGGGTTTACATACATTCTCCAATTCAGACATCAACAAAAACTATATATTTAACTATAAACACAATCTGGGTCACGATGCATGTCATTAGCATGTCATTAGCATGTCATTAGCTACAATAGTCTGTGCAGCCCAGCATATGCAGTAGCAGGTAGCAGTAGCAGGTAGCAGCTACCTGCAAAAGACAGACGGTGCGTCACAGTAGGCTGTTGCCCCAAATTTAGGCCAGTCAGATAAGTCCAGGTGGTTGAGGCGGTCTCTGGAGGAGGCCGAGGTTAGCAACAATGGCCTCGGGTGCATAATGGGACAGTCATTTTTAATGTAAACTAACTCATCTGTAGTTGTGGGCAGATGGCGATGAGTGGCGTACTTGACTCTACATGCAGCAGTGTAAACACTGCTGGAGCTGGAGCTTTGTGTCCCTAGTTAGAATTCAGCCCAAACGTTTCAGCATACAAATGCATAGACTCAGTGTTAAGATGAGTTCATTCACACTGCAGGTGACTTTTTCGCTCATATGTGTCCATATCTGATTTGTTTATGCTTGTTTCATCAGACTTTTACGTAACTGACAGATGTCACACATTTGATTCACCTCCGACTGCACAACAACTTCACAAAGGAGACACACACGCTGACGTGCAGCATCCATATTTACTTCTGTAATCGCGGCGTGCGGCATGTGACGTAGCATCCGGGCTGAAGACTGTGCTGACGACAGTCTGATGACGCTCATGTTTAAATTATAATGTGAACTTCGCAAAACACATCAGCCGATGTGTCTCTGTGTGTGTGTTCTGTCCCCAGCTGATGCTGTAGATTCTGCCATCAGACTCTCAGCTGACACATTCTGTCGCAGCAATAATCCACATTTGGCTGCAACGTTGTTTGGGAACATGTGGCTCATTTGCACATTCCGCTGCGAAACAGTTGCATGTGTGACTAAAGAAGGTGACTTCTACTTTACATCAAAACCCTCTTCAGTCATATCGTGGAAATCCCAGTTCACTCACTCAGCTTTTTATTGGAAACCACCCACGGAAACTTTCAGTGTGTAAAGTGCAGAAACGTTATACTAGAAAGCCAAATTACAACAGAGGAGCTCTTCATATAAAACAGCTCTGGACCAAACTCTATAAATTCACAGAGTCCCGACACTTTTTTCATGAATTCGTTGGCAGTGGGAAGAAAAACTCTGACAAAAACAAGTTTTGAGGAGAACCAGACCGTCGTCCATCTGTCTCAACCGGAGGGTTTTAGAGAGAATAGAGCAAATATTTTATGTTTGTGTGTTGGCTTGACTATGATGTGCGTGTACTCAGGCAATATACTGTATATAGATATGTGTGTGTGTGTGTGTGTGTGTGTGTGTAACTCATTCTTGGAATGAGGGACGTGACTATGGGACGTGAAGCGAACAAAGAAAGAAATGTTGTGCGAGTGTCTGCACACTGACACACAACACCTCGTGTTGTTCATCCACATACAGCTGATCACATCCCTTCAGGGCTGCTGGCGTCTGCGTGTGTGTGTGTGTGTGTGTGTGTGTGTGTGGCATTTGTAGAAAACGACTTCTCCCGCAGGTCTGTGGCAGAGGAAGAACTGTTTTACCCGCTCGGTGCCAAAATGACTTTTTAAAGGTCAGTGAGGACCCAGTCACTGAAGGAGCAGTTTTATATGTGTGAGTGTCCAAGTTTCATGATGCTCTTCTATCTTTTTTAAATATTGTAATTGTTGGACTCTGCAATCATTTCAAAGCTCAAGCTTCGATGCCATGCTGTTCTTTTTCTTTCACTAATCCTTTGAATTCCTGCTGAGGTAATCATGTCAGCCATGTGGACCTGCTCTGAGTTCTGTCTTTTGAATGCCAAGCAGAATATGACAGCATGTGACATTCACCTGTGTCAAAAAAAAAAAAAAAAACTAAACTAAAAAACAACAGTGTGAGATTCAAAGATGCCTGTCTCGTCACAGTGGTTGACGTGTGTATTGAAGCGGATCCTCTGAGAAACCTGTGGCAGAAAATATAAAATACTCTCAATTTAAAATCTTCATTAAGAATATTATATTTATTTTTCATCGTTATTTTCAGTTTTCCTTTGGAAAAAAAGGACAAAATTTGTACGGGTTAGAACACATATTAAATGTTAATCTTAAACTAATCTGATTTGTAAAGAGGCGTAAAGCATGAGTAGAATATTAATTGAAGATTACGATTGAACTGAAAAAACCTGAACTGAAAAATCATTGTTTTTTTCAATTCACTTGTATTTTCAAGAGCCAACCTGCTGCTGTGGGTCTGTTAAAGACTGTAACCGAAACAGGAACTCCACGAACACCACGTTCATGAACTGCTGTTACATACCGACATTCGACCAGTTACACTGACCCATATAGGAAATACCAATTTATATTAATGTGTTTGACAGCATTTCCAATATATATTAATATCAGGTGTAAATTTCTTTAGGGGTGCCAGACGGTGATTCATCAGCATTCTTCTCGCAATGAACGGAGCTTACTTGAATTATTCATCATCCTCTCAGATGTTGTTGTGCAACATGCACATTTATGTTGTTCTCTTCAATTCGGCTGATGACTAATTTAAAGTATTAGCTAATTACAAACAAGTTAATAGCGGAACAAAACAATTCTAGGGGAGAATTGGCTTTAAAATTACCTCTTAGGCTATTTCTTTTCTCCTTCTCATCACATGAGTGGAGAAGCTGAAACAGACGGGTGCTGGAGAGGTTGTAAACACGTCACTGTGACGGGGTGTGTGTTTGCTTCCATACGTCTGCATGATCGCTACGCTACTGATCATCCCCTCTGTCCCTCCAGTGAACAGCAGCCGTGGGTTTTTATTTTGTTCAGTTGAAGACATGTTGTACATTTAACTGCAGGACACGTCATCACTCATGAACAGAGCAGGATGACGTGTTGTTTCGGCCAAATCCAATCAGAATCTGGGATTTTGCAGATAAATGATTGGAGGATATTTCATTGCCAGTAGCTGTCAGTGTGATATTCCGTCTATGATTCTTTACGCAGTTTGTTTTCAAACCAAAACCAAAAACCAAACCAAAATGATTTGTCTTTGAATCTGCAGATAATGAATGACTGTGATGTAACATTCAAAACTTCACTGCATTGGTCAAACGAGTTAGTGAAGAGTCCGTCAAATATTAAAGGTGTTTCATGCAGTATTTGTGATTGTGCAGCTGGTGCAACTAGAATTCTCTCTCTCTATTATATATTATATCTAATTATAATTATATACGTTCTTGCAGATGGGGCAAAGTCGACTTATCAGGAATCATTCACTCATTCATTTGTGAGACGGGGCTTTTGTTTATCACGGATGTCCTGAATGCCACTTGAATAAGTGTGTCAGGTAGCATTTAACAAATAGCTCGGGATAAGCCGCCACTGGAGGATGTCTTAGTAGGACGTGCAGCGACTCTGCCACGGATTATACCTGAAGCTCATTTTATCCACACTACAGTTGAACAGTTCGCACAACGGTGAGCCAGACCGAGGCTGAACATGACAACACACACGGCGTTAATGCTGCTCACAAAGATGGAAATCAGCCGGGGCGGTGGCCAAAACATTTGCACCTGCTTCGACTCAAACGCCAGAACACATTTGGGCTGGCAGAGGTGGCTATGAGATACTAGCAAGCAAAGGTATAAGAAGTTTAAAGTGAGACATTGAGAAGGATCGTTCTTTTCTTATTTCTTTTGTATTTTCTTCCTTTTTTTTCTTACTTGTATATTTAACACTGACCGTCTTTGCAACTTTTTTGGGCTTCTTTGTGTTTTTACTTCTCCAGCATTTTTCATAGAAAACAAAAACACCATTGCTATTAGTAATAGTCGTGTTGTTATCATCATCATACTGACAGTACTATATAATTGTCATTTACTGCACGTTGTTGGTTTAATTTGAACTTTAACTCATTTTTTTTCATGCATTTGATCTATTGACACTAGCCCATCATCATCACCACCCTTTGCTCTTGCTCCATCGTGTGTATGTGTATATATAAATATTCTATATCTTAATATATCAGCTGCTCCAATGACAAATGGTTGGCCACTGGTTGTATCTGCATCCCTGTACACTCCCAATGTCATTGTGTCTGTTGATCGGTAACAGGTAAAAAAAATATTGTGGGAAAAACAGTGCCATCTAAACCCTCAGCACAGCTCAATGAAGCCGAATGATCTCTCTCAAGCTCGACTGGATAAAGTTAACCGTCTTGGACGCAGACATCAATCCTTTTTATGGCTGTTAGGCTGCAGGATGTCCCCCCCTACACACACACACACACACACCTCTGCTGTCCACTGCAGCCATTCACAGCAAACGCATCGAAAAGCGCAGCTCGTCTCCAGCTCCAGGTGACAGAGCTGTCTCCTGCCGCTGTGCCCACATTTATGATGGATATACAGAATCCATCATCTCTGTTAATGAAACCTGCTATCACATAATAGCTAACATTAGCAAAACGGTGATTTCAGAAGAACAGAAAAATAATCTGGAGTCTGATATTTGTGTGACAAAAATCAGTCACACATGTAAAAACCCATTGAAGGAACTGGGTTCAAATGACAAATACGTCCATTGTCCATTTGCTGCTCGGACAAGCTAAGAAAATGATTCATGATCCTGCTTGTAAGCTGTTTTGACATGGCTCAGCTGAAACATGGCTGCGTACCCCCAACTGAACCGCTCTCCAGAGGTGCAGGTGGATTATTCCAGATGTGTACAGCCACAGCTAATCTTCTCAAAGAAACTGGCCGAGGTAAAACGTGTGTGGGTGAGCCAGAGCAGCGAGCCCTATCAAACCGAATGAGCAAACACCCTTTTTCATGACGTGGGCTCAGAGCGTAAAAACCTTCAGTTGTCCCGAAGCTGCTGAAACAAGATGATTTCCCTCGACCCATTATTCCATATTCGGTGGTCTGATTTGATGGAATGGTCAAGCTCCATGTTATGGAAAATAGAAACCAAGCATGCAATGATTATCAGCACTTGAAGAACATTCAGGTTGACCAAGACAAACAGCATTTATTTAGCTCATTGGGTTCAGCTTGACCATCACCCAGGTTTTTCTCCTTAAACATCAGTGTTCCTAAACAAATCGAATTCAAACCAAAGTCAATCTTGTTTGTAGTGGCAAGTTCCTGGTGTTTAATTTCATTTCAGTGCTGGTTGTAGTTTGCAAATGAGACACAGACTTGTTTCAAAATGTGATTTCAGTTAGTTGCAGCTTGGCTTTTGGAAGCAGCTCTCTGTGGGAGCTCCGTCATTAGCTGAGTGCTTGTCTTCTTTGCTTCTACATTTATTCTTGTAAGTTCAGATATCTCGTAAGTTTTAACATGGAATCATTTAATTTTTTTTTTATCTGTGGAAGTGGAATTAAAAAGCAAATGGACACTGATTCCATTGCAAAGAAATATATACTTTACATACAGTAAAATATATGTACAATTAGTTTGAATTTATAATAAAGGAGAAAGCTGGTGATTCTTACACCGATCCCTGTTCCCAATCAGAGAGCAGCAGATAAAAAGGAAAGGATGTAAACCAGAGGAGGGTCAGTGAGAGCGTCTAATGGGCTCCACAGCTCCAGCTGAAAGAAAGGAGCTGCTGATGTGGATGATTGGCCTTATGACAATGATAGATGGGGTTTCCTGGAGCTTTGCGGGGTCCTGCTGTGCTGCCAGTGACTCACGGGACTGCCACTAAATGCCTGTGCCCATGTCAGAGACCTCCAGTGAAAGCCTGAGGGGGATGTAGGTGAGATAATCCACTGACACGCATCCTATCAAAAGTTTTACTGGGCAGTGGACAGTGTGTTTAGACACTGGTACATTTGCACTTTGAAAGGCAGTCAAAGTGAAGCTAAGTCAAAGTAAATAATAGAAAACAGCACAGTATGTATCAGTAAAGTTTTACAAAGATAAAAGGACTACTGATTTTAAAAAGAAGAAATTCATTCAAGTCCAAGTCCAAAAAATGACATATAATCTGGATAAAAGCTGAAGTAATTTGCTTTAATACACTTTTAATTGGTCTGTAATGAATTCTGATCAGAGTTTCTCGTCCTCATCTAACCTGTGAATGATGGCTGTGAAAGAACAGAGTTTGCTGATCGGGGGGGGTTAACTCATTTGGATGTCACGGACCTTTGGCACTGGCAGATACAATAACCTGCCGAGTAAAATGAGACCACAGAAGAAAGATGGATCTCTGGGGGAATGAGATTTGACCATAATTGTTTCAGATATTTTGGCCAGCGGACGATGTTTGGGTGGGTTATAACGCCAAGAATTGTCCCCGTAATGAATTCATCGATGTTTGTAAGATAAATCGCTCAACAAGAAATTGATGGGACCATCTTCCCAATCTTATGGACAGAATTATCCTGGTATGGGTATTGTCTTCATTGCGCAGATGTTTTTTCTTCGAGTCATCATTTTTAATACATTCATGGAAACACAGCAGCGGCGTTTGCGCATTCAGACAGATGAGACTTTGGCCTGATTGTGAATCTTGCATCTGGAGGAGGTGAGCAGGAGAAAAAGAAATAGATCAGTTCTTCTCCTGTCTGATTAAAGGAAATTTACATTTTTTAAAAAAGTCTTACTAATTCAAACATCAAGGCAGAGGAATCTGTTCAGAAAAGACCTGATTAAATTAAATACAAACTCATTCTAGCTCTTTTGTCTTCATCATTTCTTACTTGGATTAATGACAGACAGATAGATTGACAACAACAACAATAAGTTGTTTTTTGACCTCACCTCATCCTCCTGTCTGGTCCATGAAGATTTTATCTGTGGACAAAAAATAAACAGTTGATTTTACTTTTATACCGAAAGGAGGTTATGGAGTCTGTACTTTGCCACCTTTACTTGGAAACAGATAAATCTGTATTTTTTTATCCAACTACCTGTAGTTCTACTTGAGCAGAAGATGGCCGTCTGTCACCAATTGATAACTGATCCTTCCGACAACCCCTGTTGTCATGAGCTAAAGTCAAGAGGGCACATTCGAACCGTAATGGATTAGAAAAAAACACTCGCTTTGCCACCTGCTGACGACATGAAATGGTTTGAAGTATTAAAGGAGTCTCAGGCAGATTTAATTCAAGAGGCTGGACTTCAGTGTTTACCATAGATCTTGACATACCAAGCAGAGAGATGTTAGAAATCAATTTCACGTTGAAAAGCATCTTGAATCCAGTAATGTGAACTAAAAACAACACAACGTCCTTCACAATCCTCAGAGTTGCACTTTGCCGTCATCAGATTTCGGCTTCTCGTCCTTGTGGGTTTGTGCTGGCAGGAAGAAGGATGCTCAGAACTGCAGTCTATTTTTGTGTCTGTGCAGAGCGGTTGACTTGCATTCAAGTAAAACTATATGAAACTGAAGGACAGAGTTCTGAATTATGTAGGCAAGGGGGAACAGAAAATGCTGCTGACAACAACAACAACAACAACAACAAAAAAAACGACTCCTGAAGCAGCAGAGCTCTGACGACTCCAAACCCAAGTACGCTCATTTATCAATTATTATAGTTGTTATCTGCTTTTACACCTTTAAATGTTACGCACTGTAAATGTGGAGCAGCTAATGACACATTGAAAACATCATAGCTGCTCTTATTCATATATAAAATGAGGCAAGTTTAAAATGAGTTTAGTTGTTTGTCACAAAGCCTCTGCAAAGGAGGAACTGATTTGAATTAGTTGGTGTGTTGGGCTGAGCGTCACACAGTTTCACCTTCAGAGGCCTGACACGCTGTACTTGAGGGCTGTTGTCATGTTTGTTGTCGCGTGTGTGCTGAGATAAAGCAGGTGTCCAGGAGGCTGCAATCATGGCCGTAATTACATTGTCATTTCCCGCATGTGCAGTGGTCTGTTCCACCTCGTGCATTGATCTAGTTCTGGGAAAAACATCTTGAAATCAGCCAAGTGTTTATATTCTCTGGATATATGTTGACACAATGAACACAAGGTGCTTTTTATATTTCATCAAAACAGGATATGGACTGAAAGAAGGTCCATTAACGACAATACAGACAGCATCACACCGTGATGTGAACACTCCGTAAACAATTGCCGTGTGAAAAAGTTTTGTCTCTTACCACTGATCTTATCTGCTTCTGATGGAATATACTTATAGTCGGTGTGAGTAATGGAGTCGAATTAACTGAAGATACGAAATACATAAAAATACACAAAACTAAAAAAGTAGAAAAGTAAAAAAATTAAAATATACAATGCAATGACATTAAAGTGATATTTTTCATTAAACAGGATTGTTCCACACCTCTGTATTTTAAGGGCGATATTGTATGTTATCTTTGGCATTATAAGTCATTTCAGGTCTGAATATTTTCCAGCTCATCACATTAGTGTTTAGGGACAAAGATATTTGCTTGTTACCGTTAATTGTTCTCCCCGTGGTATTCAGTGCAGCCAATTATAACGTCTTGTGAGACACATTTATATTTGCAAAAGGTCACATTGCTCCATTTCTCGCACATATTTATCAACCAGTCACAGCTTTGGTCCCGATGATTAATCAGTAAACGAACATCAGCCTCTGATCTGGTCTTCAATTTCTGATCAATTTCCAATGCTAATGTTCCCCGCATGCAGGCATGAAATACAGCATTTGCTGTAAGCAGCCATGTTGTGTTCATGGAAATTTTGTAATGTGTCACCTGTTTTCACAATTGTTTCTAATTTGACTGAACGTGACCCAGAAATTCCACTTTCATATACACAAGATTGGGTGGTGTAATAGTTGCAGCTCAATAATCAAACATGTTTAATCAGTGAACATCTTCATTTTATGGCTCAAAAATCGTATTAATGTTCTTATAAATTGAAAATCAACTCATCATACTAAAAGTACTGTATGTCACTCAAGTGTCAGTGCCAAAGACGACTGAATCTCCTCCTCTTCATCAGCTGCAGCCATCTTTGTTGCCTCTTTGAGGCCATCATCTGATTAAGCCCCGCCCACAGATTCAGAGCCCACCTACATCACATGTCAGAATGACTCATGAAGTAGCATTTCATGAAATAAGAATATAATTCTTTGTGTGGAGCTTCAATTAGCTTAGTCAGGTTTTCGTTCAGTTCTACAGATGGTCATTACAGGATACATGGGTGTTTGTCTCAGTTTACCCCATCAGACCTGAAGCCGACAGTGCCGAGAAGGTTTCAGTCAGATAAGTAAATGAAACGCACCCACTTCTTGTGGGCAGACAAGGCTGTTTCTCCGTTTGGTGCATGGGGTTTTGTTGTTGTCTTGTTAAGTTAGTGGCTGATGGCCTGAGGCGGGGAGGAGGCTCGATATCTATCTGTTTTCCTCTCAGTAAGGCAGAAGTAGAAACCCAATGAGAGCAACTCAAACTGGCAGCCGGGCCGAAGATATTTTCTTCAGAACACAGACTCTGGGTGCAGAGTGAGTGGGAGTGCGCTGTCTGTGCATTTCATAAGATGGGGGATGTGTCTAAGTGCTGACTCCATCAATAGAGGAGTGAGTGAAAAAGCTTTCAATACCCACCTAATGGTTGAATCAGCGTGATCCGAGGGCCATGAAGGCACCATTAGACCCTTGGTGAAAGCATAGGACACATCAAAACACAATTTACACTCATGTAAATAACACTGTCCCTTCATTCAGCATCTCAACACACCAATTCTTCACCCGGCAGAACTTCTGTGCCTCAAACTGACCTGAATAATGATGGAGTGAGCTCACTGTCAAAACTCCCAAGCATAACTTTGAATATTCGTACTCATAGTTTTAATATTCCTCTTCCGACAAGTTGTTGTGTTCACGTGTAAGCTCTCATACACCTAGTCATAGAAATAAAGTTGTATTCACAAATGGTTGCACTCGTAGCTTTTAGATTCATACACACATAAAACTCACACAGCCTGAATAAAAAAAACACTGGTATTTCTACATAAATATACAAACTGTGTCATGAGCATGCAGAGCCAAACACATCCAGTCCCGCCAGGCATCGACGTAGAGATAATAAGCAGTGTTTTTGGTTTTTGAAATGTGGTCAGCAGTCATCCGTCCACTTACAATCCCACAGTTCCACGGTCTCCAACAGGAAGTGCGTGACTCAAACTGAGATGTGTGTGTGCGACATTTACAGCAGCATTCTGTGGGTTTGTAGACCTCTCACCACAAGTTCTCATCCTCCAGTTTCTCCTACTCTGCTCATATGTAAGGAACCAAACAATCTCCCATTAATATGATAAATAAGGGGTGATAACGTGATGGCTGACATCCAAGCATTATATTTAAACATGAAGCATTTTGCAAGTTAATGTGAATTCTCCACGTTTATTGTGCGTGTTGGGAGGGATTTCTGTCCTCCTGTTTTTCTAATTAACAGTTTTTCCTCTTTGATCATTTAAATGAAATGAACAGTTTCATTTGCTGTCTTTTTTTTTGATATATATTTTTTTTAGGAAATCCTGAATCCTCGAATGTTTACATGGTGATTTTGATGAGCGCTGCATGAGACATTTTGAGGTTCAGGAACTGAGTCCTGAGTAATTTGCTGTCCGGATGTGATTACTCATCCACTGTGATGTGAAAATGTTAAAAATAAATATAAGTATTAGCTGGTGGGCTTTTGTGTGTAATCAGTAACATCAGATCAAAAATAAAATGAAAGCAAATCTTGTGAAATGTTTATTCACACTGTCATTTTTGTAGCAAATCAAGCTGCTGCATCTTCTGCTCTTCATATATTAAATTAGCACCAATATGTGTAATACTTCAGCGCTGTTTGAGAAACAGGAGAGAAAGGAATTTGACTGCTCATGAGAGACAAGTAAATGTATTTGTCCAGGTAAAATTGGTCAAAATGATGATGTTTGAGGAGAACCATTAAGAAATCACTTTTAAGTCCACAGCTCTGAAAACAGAGTCAAACTGAAGTATTACATAAGCTGTCAAAGGATTTTACCTGTCAGTGAAGGTGTGCTGTGTATGCAGATACCCTCACAGGAATGACTCATGCGTGTGTCGATACTGCGGTTGCCTCCTGGGATTTACACGACCACACATTGCTGCACAAAAACAGCAGAATCATAATCTCTGAATATGTGTTTGTGGGTATGTTTCTTCGTTCCTGCATTTGATGGCTGATTCAAAATTGAAATATTCCAATATAAATATTCCTGAAATATTCCTTTAAAAAAAAAAAAAAGAAAATACTCACACACATATATACACACACACACACACACCATGATTTCACCTACAGGTCCAGACATCACATTCAAATATTAGCACAACATTACTTTAACTTTCAAATTAGTTTCTATTTTCATGTAATATTCTTTTCAAAATAAGCAAGCCTTTTCCTGCACAGACCAGAAATATGCATAACACGGTGTGAAGCACCAGGGGAAATATAATAAATAACCTGCAGCACTCAGCCCAGAAAGAGGATATTTCATCTCAAGAAGCAGCTGCTGACTCAGGGAACTTCGCAAAGACTCTTGTGCCTCATAAAGGCACAATTGATCCCGTCCGAGCACCCGACCGAAAGACCAGAGGCTGCCCCCATTAATATATGATCACATATTCCCTTTCAAGCAGATATTGCAAACAGGATCAATTTTTATGACATCACACGTTTCTAGTTGTTATATTATCACTTACAAACTTATTCAGTGCTGACAAAATCTTATTGACACTCAGGTAATATTGTAAAAAAGAAAAAAACTGATTAGTGCAATTAGCTATTTGTTACATGTTGTTGAAATTATCTCCATTTGTCACAAGAAGGTAAAATTTGTGAGGGAATGGTGATAATTTATATCAGGTTACACTTATTCACCTTCAGCTAGTTACTTATCGATGTCAGTTTAATGTTAATGAGTCACCATTAATTTGTAAGTTTCTATTATGGACAACCAGCCTTTAACTAAGGGTTAATGGGCTAAGGGTTAAAGGGTTTTCCCCAGGGACCTCTCACAGAGTCAGGATTGTTATCATGTTTCAGGGTTGTGTTCATTTCTAAGAGAGTTGAGTATTTTACCAAGAACATGCTGTAAATAACCGCAACGACATAGCAGCACATTAACAGCTTCTCTCTCAGGAAAACAACAAATCATTGAGTGTATATATTCATTGCACTGAATATATCATTCCTTTACAATCATTGTTTCTCACTAACTGCGTTTTTATTTTCATCCTGTTTATTTGCTGTTCCGACAGTGCAGGAAATCAAAATACATTCTGTTCTAGAAGCACAATCAAACACCACTGTGTTGTCAGGAAGCTGTGTCTTTGGAGAACACTGAGCCCTTAAGTGTCAACGGGTCCAAAGGAACCTTCTGTCCACCATGATTCATGTTCAGGCCACTCTGAGTCACGGCTGCTCCCCATCCAATTACCATCCCATCATATATCAGGGGAAATACAGCGACACTCCACTAAGTCAGAGGCAACTTGAAGACACCTGTGGGTAACGGACAGTGGTGGCGTTCGGTTCAGATCACAAATGTAATGAGTCGGTTAAAAAGGCGGGAGAGAGACGACAGGTTGTCTGATAACTGGGTCAAAAGAACAATGTGCTTGATCCATTTCCTCTGCTCGGATGGCGGCAACTGGCCATCAATTATATTCTTTCCCCTTTTAATTGAAAGAAAGGGAGGACGATGTATTTTTTCAGGGGGAAGAAGTGTGTACATCAAACGGAGGTTTCTCAGTCTGACTTTGTCTGTTAATGGGTAATGTGATTTAATATTCATAAGAACATCAGGAAGCGATAAATGCGTCAGGACAATCGCTTGTGGATGTATTAAATACATTTATACCATGGTCATTGCGAGTACTCTTTTGTGACAAATAGATGGTTTTGACATTTCTTTCAACTCGTCTGGAGAGGACAAGAATTTGGACTGGTGTGACAAGTGAAACCATAAATGAATGATCTCATTCCTGTTTCCTTGGCAAATGAGCACAGTATAAAGCGGGTTAATCAACAGGGAGGTGTGCGTTAAACGGTTTTAAGGCACGACGCGGGGGCGAAGAACCACCCAGTGCGAAGCATCACAAGACCTCATTTCATTTGGGTCGCACATCAGCGGAGAGATGCTATGAACAACCTTGACCTGAAGCAGCCATAAGAGAATGATGCTGATTTACCCCAAGTGTTAAAGCTTATTATTCTACCTTTTTTCTTTGAATACTTTGTCTACAAGATATTGTATCAGGGTGAAATGTTAAAGAGGTTATTGTCTCCGTCCATGTACCAATCATCAGTAATCATCAACCTGACCTGCCTGTTTTAGTTTGAATCAGAATCATAATTCATTGTCATTACGCACAAGTGATGTAATGGCGTGTTTTTATCAACACACTTGAGGTGGAAGGGTTAAAAAATAAGATACCGAAAAGGTTGAAACATTTACTATAAAATGTAACTCTGCTGCGCGTTGCCATGTGTGATCTTATGAGACGAGATGATGAACAAAGGAAACGTCGGTCCAGTATCTCCGGTTTGTCATCAAACCCAGATCCAAGCGGTTGGTTCGATGGTGAACTCTTTGAACATGCATCCAGAAAAGTCATCAGCATAGACAGGTAGTGACATTTTCTCTTCATTGATTTTCTCGGCATGGACAGAAACTTTCATGTGAGCGTGAAGCTCAGTAACTGATGCGTCTGCCGCGCCTGTGATGGTTTATGTGTTTGCAGGCTTTCAGGATTTTATAGATCTCTCCTAGGACACTACAAAGGTTCACCCTTGTAATATTATGCCTCTGACTCCAGAGTTTTCCTAAACTGGTATCGCACCCATCAGACAGCTGTCAGAATAAAGTTTGTTAAAAAACAAGTTTTGCTGAAGCTGTTTACAATATTACACATCTTGGTCTATTTTTAGTTACAGAATACAGTTGTTTCCTACAGCTCTCTTATTGTGGTGTTAATATATTTTTATTTTCTTGTTTTTGCTACAATCAGATATACATTTATTGTCATACTCCATGAACAATGACATATATACTGTATATTAAATTACATATGCACAGCTTTAAATCTACTTTAGACAAACTTATAAACTACAATACTGCAATAAAGTAAATAATACAATTTAAACCAACATTTCACTACAATGTATCTGTGAGACCACATCCATAAATTCCATTATTTCAGTCTCTGTCAGGATGTAGAAAAATGGACATTGCCATGGAAACTGAATATCAAAAATAAGTCAAGTACGACCCGACGGCCAGGAGCGAGATCCAGGTCGTCATGTTTGAAGATGGTCCCAATGCAGCTTTGTCTTTTTTCTTCCTTTGTTTTTAGGACAGTGAAGTGTAAAAACCATGTTAGTGTAAATGCTCTAACTGTTCACGCTTCGATTGTGCAGTTACCATGACGATATGTGACATTTACTCTTTATTCCCAGCCATCATCAGCAATTTTTTGTGACTATGTGAGCACTGATTTTCAGTGTGTGACGTGGTGGCTGGTGTCTCAGCACCTCGCCTTGACAGTAATGCGAATTATTTGATGTCAAACAGACACACAAATAGTAATAAAAAAAGTGTTTGAATGTCTTCAGGTAGGTAGTAAATGTGATTTAAACTGAGTTAAAATAACATTTAGTTTGTTCCATATTCAATGTTTTGAGATGAGAAAAACAGTTTGTCCTGGGATGTTTCACATACTTCTAACCCAGAGAAAAATGATCAGCTAAAAAAAAAAAAGCTACACATAAATGCGCCTGTAAACATAAAAAGTGAGGCGTTCAGGAGCCAATTTACCTGAAAGTTCTTCAGAAAATATTATTTGCCGTAATTACAAATGAGTAGACAGATATTTTCACTGCAGACCTGTAATCTGCATTAATAAGAGATTATGTTTGGTAAACACACCTTCCCTCAAAACGTAGTTGTTTTAATTTGACCATACTTCATGTGAGCTATTTCAGGCATCATAGCTAATGAGACTGGGGAAACATCCTCTGTGGACATTTGCTTTATCCATTAGCTCTCTTGCCTCGTAAACATTTTTTCCCCCAGAACCTGAAATCACACTAATATGTGACACAGCAGGTACTTGATGGTGCTGTTAAAACAGAATATCATTGCTTAAGGCAAGGTGACAGGGATAATAATCTGCCATCCTTTATGTTTAATATTTAAATCCCAGGGGTAAAGGGAGAAGGATGGGGTGTCCTTGTTTCAAGCCTCCTCGCTCTTCTATCAGTTCGGCCTTAGAGTGATCAGTCAAACATGTGATCCTGTTTCATCCCTTTCCAATGGTTGGTTTGTTTATGAAGATGTGAAAGTAAGAAAGATATGACCATTATGTCACACAGAGAACGCTGTTTATCAATATTTCAAAGTAAATTAAAAATCCACACAAACCTCCAGTGAATTATGATTTGCTTCGTGGTTCGTCTGGAGGGTTCGTACTCTGTGGGCGGGGCTTAACAAGATGACAACAGTGGTTGATGAAGAGCAGTCACTTGATTCATCTTTGGCGTCAACAGGAAGCGAGTTGGACATTTCTTTCTGTTGAGGTCGATCACACTGCCTGAACCTACATCTTTCTGCACGTGGCTCTGGTTCTCCAGACTCATTCATTTGTGGTTATTGTCCTTTTTCACCTTGAATTCTTTGTTGACTCCATTATTATGTGTGTTTGTAGCCGTGAAGACTTTAAGGGTATAAACACATTCTTTTCTCTCCATTGACAACATGCTTTCCAAACCTGAAGGGAATACATTCTTTTGTAGGCCAGTATGAAGAATGCAGGATAATATGCTGCATTTATAACTGGAAAAGCACTCGGGGAGTGCAGACCTCCTCCAAGCAGCTCATTTCCACGCAATATTATCATCCTACAGTCATTTTATCTACTCTGATAATTCATTGATCATCAAAACATGCTGTCGTCATTAACAGTCAGTTATTTTAACAAATATCTTTAGCAAGCTTGTTTTACAAATCATGCACTCTGAGCTCTTTTTTTCTCCTTAATTTTCTTTTTCATTCAATAGAAAAACAAAAAACAAACCTCCGTCCCTGGGTGACCTCGAACCCCTCAACCATCCCCCAACCAACTGCCAGAGGCACTAACCACTGGTCCACAGAGACAGTAATCTGCTGCTATTGTGGAGTTGTAGACACAGACATGGAATGTCCCTATCTCACAATGAGTCAGTAATAATCCTTCAACAGATTCCTGGATCCAGATGGTTCCAGACCACTACCAACATTTAATCATCTGGTCCTGGTCCCATGATCAGCATTTCCTTAAAATTCCATTAAATTCCATTCATAACTTCTTGACAAAACTTTTTGACAAACAAACAGATACACCACCAGCAACAGCATAACCTCCTTGGCAGAGGCAAGAAATGAGCATGAGCCAAATACAGCAGAACAACGTTTACCCGTGAGCGCTGACAAATGCAGTCGAGAGCGCAGCAAAGGTCATGTAACCCAGTGGCGGGGGAAAAAAAAAAGAACTCTGCTACATGTAAATGCTGATTAATCTGTACAACTGGCTCTGAAAATAATATTGTAATTCTATTAGCTGAAACAACTCTGTTTCAGGGCAAAGTCAACATGGCATTTGCTCTCTGAATAAGTAATTAATTTCTGAATGTATTTATGTGACATTTCGGTCACGTCTGTCTGGATTCATTATCTTCTCTCTTTTTTTTTTTACGTTTGACATTCTGGAAGTTTTGAATCTGTCTGCTGTCTAGGGACATTTTTCAACAAGTGCACCTCTTCCTCTTCCAAGAGTTAATATTTATTCTGTAAAATGTAGAGGTAGTTGCTTTCCTCTGTGTTCGTCACAAAGCAGCCGGTGCGAACGTGCCGACCTCTAACTGTCCAGTGATGTTGTTTCAGCGGCACACAGAATCATCCCTCACTACCTTCTGTTTAGTGAACACAAACGTCGACCCCAGTTCATTATTCAGCCTGCGAGAGCCTGTGCAACAATCTAATTATATCTATATTCAAGTGGGATCCCACCATTTCTCAGCGGGCCCCACGCAGCTGAATTTGTGTGCATAACTGTGGGCTTGATTAACAAGTTGCTGAGTCAGCACATCCTGGAGAAAAATGCTGTGAGCTCACAGCCGGTGTAACCTGCAGCAAGGTGCTACGAAGGACCCGAAGTTACTGCTGATCGTTAAAAATAAAGAATAAAAAAATCGTCGTTCACACACATATTATAGATATTAAAACTGCTGATCTGATATGAAATATTTTACACTAAACATGTATCTGTCTAATTAGTGTGTTCAAGTCTCATTCACCTCTTCAAGTTCAGAAACAGTCTTGTTGCAGGTTGTAATAATAATAATACAAAATATATAAAAGGCTCGATAAAAGAAGTATTCACAGTGCACGAGGTGCAAATCACTTAAAAAACAAAAATCAGTGCTCACAGTGCTTCCATAACTTGGAGCGATAGCGTGTAGTGCTAACATTTGCTTGTAGCGCTAACGTTTGCTTGTCAGTGCCGTGATTATACGATTCTCTGAGCATACATTCTCTTACAGTGTATTAACACCTGCACCAAACTATTGTTATTGATAAACGCATTCATTGATTGTTTTAGGATTTATTACAGTACATGAACTTCTCAGCTGATTCAATACACAATGAAACCATTCTACATCATTAATTTAATGAAAACATCCAAACATAATTATTCTCATAGTAATATTGCTGATGTGAGCGGAGAGCCGTTCAACAGTTCTTGTGATAGCTGATGCTTCCTTTTTCCCACTGTTCTTTCCTGCTAACCATCACAAGCAACCGCAACCTCATTTTTTTTTTCTTTTTCCACATCATTATTAATATTTCTCTCCAACACATTTCTAGTCAAAACACATCAAATTGAAGAAAATAAATGACCTGCCTTGATAATTGCCTTTACTGTGTCTTCACAAATCCGAGACAATTATCCGTCATTATTCTCTACAGTGGGAGGCGGTATACAGTATTTCTTGCATCCAACAATATGTTCATAACATGTTCGGCACTGCTATATGAAGTAAACAACATTAACATAGAATGCCACATGTGGAAATGATGATGAATGATTGTAGAATATGTTGATTATGTTGTCCGTTAAACCTGTGCAGTTTTAACAGTGATGGTACGGACGAATATCATGATCAATAAAATGGACATTTCAAATCAAAATCAACCTAAATACAATTAAGTAAACACAGTAAAACTAGTCATTTTAACATTTAACAAATTCAGTCATTCATATCAAGCAATAGGAGATTCGTGGTAACATAAAGATTGTTTCACTCTGTATTTCTTTATGTCGTGAAGACGCTGATTGGAGGCCAATGAGTGAAATAGAAAACGTCAAAAGTCATTTTTCTCTCTTACGCCCAGTAATTGTCAGGTGACATCAGATTTGACATGGAAGAGAAACGGATCAATATCAGCCAGATGGCTGAAAATTATACACGAGAACTTGTTTCAGCTCCACTGGACGTGTGTGTTCTCTCTGGAGCAAACTGCAGCTGAGCATTCAGAGGCAAAGCTAAGTTGCACATGATTACCTATACGCATTAGGATTCAGGTTTTATGCAAATCTTCTGCGTGGGGGTTGTGGGGGGTGTGGGGTATTCTGAGGTTATGCTCGGTGCTTCAGAGAAGTTCACCTGTTGCCTTAACGGCCGTTCAGGTCCAGCGAGTTGAAGAGGAGAGAGACGAGATCCACATGAAGAACACTTCTTGGCATGTGTCTGGAGTTTCTGGCCAGCGATCTCTCAAAGCATCCCATCTGCAACTTCCAGCACATGATTACGCTCATGAATATTACACACACACACACTCTCTCTCTCTCTCTCCGCACAACAAACAAGAACCTTGAAGCTTTTGTGGGCGACTTAATTCCAAAAGATGAAATTCTGTTCAATTTATGTGGCACCAGAGGAACTGCGACCGATCACTGTTTTTGCAAACCCATGAATTTACCCTTTGGCTATCACTTTTCACTGTCTGATGATTCAGAATACAATCACACATACACATTTAAACAAACTGGGGATGTATTATGCACTTATTGTACCTTAACGTCCATCAACTAACCAGACTGAAGGTTCATGGCCCCTCATGACCAAAGACACAGAAACAGAAGTCGGAGGGAGGAAACATCTCCAAAGTCAAGCACATTTGTCATTCAGATCTCAGTATGAAGTATCATCTCTTTACATGCAACATATGAAATGATGGGAACAGCTGGCAGAGTGATATGGATAAATGCTTGTTTTTCTCTGCTGCACATTCTCATGAAAAGCACTGAAGGTCAATATTTCTCTATCTAATGAAGAACCCAAAGCTGCAGGAAGTATTGTCAATGCTACAGGCAAAAGGGCAGCTCGTTAATCTAGTCACAGCGGGGAAGCAAAGCAAATTTGAAAACGTAAATGTCTTTTACCAGGAGGAGCACAAGAGATAGAATATGTCAAATCTTAAGGTCAGGCATGTGTTTCATAATCACATATTTTGATAAGCGCAGTCAGGCCAGCAGCGAGCCTGACGTTACTTAACAGGGATTATTGTTTGCATGACGTCTTGTACGACATAAAACACTGAGGAGCTTGTTCTGGTTTAATGTGGTAAATCCTAATGGGACCAAACAGCGGACAAACCTAAGGTCTAACCTTATCTGTCCTTTCATTCTTTGTCCTCAATGGGACATTTAAGTGGGTCAAAGAATCATATCGCAATCATCACATTCTGATCTCATTCTGAATTTGATTTAGTTTCCTTTCCGTCTTAACTTTTTGAAGCAAATGAATGTAGAATCTTTGTCATTGCTCTAGCTTGCACCTAAATATTCCTGTGAGATCTGAGAACATCAGTGTTCAAACCCCCATTACAGCTTCAGGTCAGCGAGGCCTTCCTGCCTCTTGACAATGAGATGCAATAAAAGCCTTCCTGACTTTCTGCCTGGACAGACAATGGACGCCAGTCGCAGGTCCTTGGACGGAAAAGTCTGCAGATTGGATCCCTTGTGATCTGGAAGAATCGGGGCCAAGAATGCAAATGACCAATATCTTCATGTCACCACTTCCCTCCGGCAGCTCGCAGCAAATTGCCCTGAAGCAAGGCACTTAACCCCTTTGCTTATACTGTTGTTCAGCAACCATTAGTACAAGACTGATTGCAGCGCAGCTCCCCGGTGTGACTGTAGCTTTACAGCGAGCGGGATGTAGGTCATTACAGAAAAAGCCTCGTATACGAGCTGTCAAAACACCCCCCCCCCCACCCCAACAAACGAACATTAACTATATTATGAAAGCGTATAGCACGGCAGAGTTGCTGTGATGTTCGTATGTTTGTATGTAGGATACAAAAGATGGACTAAGTGAACTGTGAAAGACGGTTTGAGTCAGCAGGCTGCGTTTAAAGGAGCAGTCGGATGTTTTGGATGATACACTTAATGGTCTTTTTATGCAAGAGGGTTGACTTCACATCTGGTTGAACTGCTCAGCCTTCACTTCTTTTCCTGAAGGGACATTATCCTCGATTAACGTGTTATGTCGTGTTTGTGTACATGTTTATGCAAATTGAACTAACCAGATATAAAGTGTTTGTGAGTGAGCTTCTGTGGGTCTTGGTATTTGCACAGATTTGACCTGGAACAACACCAATTTGACAATTATTATTATTTTGAAATACTTCATCTTGAAACGGGTCAAATTTGACCTGAACACAATTGAACAGTTGATGTATGTTAATATAATGCTGCCTGGGGAATAGAGAACCTCGGAGAACATCGTTATTCACTTGGTCAGAGGCAGGCGAGCTGTTTCTAGTTGGTTCCAAGCTAAAAGTCTTTTATTTCAACTTGATATTCACCTTTCATGCTTTCAATCTCCCCGTGGATCAATACGGTGCCTATTGCAAATCTGCGACCGTAGTAACCTGCAGTATATTATGATTAGTTGGATATATTCGCATTATCATTTTTCACTAAATAATTGTAGTAACTCCTGCAGTGGAAATTAAAAATGTGTGTATTTATTTGCTAAGCAATGCATGGAATCGCTATCATTAAATGACTCCATCAAGTGGTTAAATTGTTTTTGGACCTTCGTTTTTTATGAGTGTCTCCTGATCTATGATCCAATTAAAGCGTCTCTATTACAGACTCAGTCAGTCCAGTTATTTTTTTCTCTGCCCACAGATACCTATATAAAATCATTTTCATTTACTGGGAGAGCTTTAGTTGTTTACACAGGATAATGACACTGCTTGCCTAATGAATATTTAGTTAAGCCTAATTAAATAATCAATCAGGCAGGGCTCTATCTCCGCCCTGTCCTGCCCCAGAGGGCCTCTCTCCTGCTGGCAGGAACGCCTTCAGTCTTCAGCCCCCAGCGTCTGATCACATCTCCTAGCAACATGTTTCCTCCCGTGTGCGCTTAAACGGCTCAGCTGTCATGTTCCCCAGGGAGAGACACATCTCAGCTCTGAATGAGAAACCCTCCAATATGATGTGGCAAGTCACCATCCCGGGGTAGAGCGCCTTTTCAGCCTAATGGTGAGCATGCATCCGACCAGCACACACGATGTACCCTTACGTGTAATTGTCAGTCAGCAGAGACGAGGACCGTGCTGATCTGCATACAGCAGCAGATGGTCCTGTGCGCACCGTACTAGTCAGATTACTTGTCCATAGAAACAAATCCTGGGCATAGCACTTGCAGAATGGAGGGGGAGGTGCCTAGACACGTCGAATGGCTTAAATGCTAATCTGTTGTTTAAAGCAGACCTTTTGGCCGTCGGCCTGCTCCAGCTTAACATCTGAGAAAAGCAGTGAACTGGCCAGAATGTGTCGTCTCATCCTACTTTGAAACTCCCATAAACTGAGATATGAACCTGCTGAGAGTGTTGACAGTTACGTTAGGAAAAAAAGATGTAAAAATGTCTGAATATCAGACTTATGTTAATTATAATCTCCATGAATACATATTAAATAATTCCTAATGGTCTGTTCCTTTTCCTTTTCGACCAAATGCACTTATCCAATTACATTTCACCCATCAATTGAGGCCTTCACAATCAGTTCTTCAGGCCCTGTAGCATAAAATAAGTGTCGAACTGTTGCTGCTTTGCTTTAATCAATCAGATAGTGATTTGAGGACACTGAGGCCTTCTAGTTGGTGTACAGTGACATCATGGTCTTCACACCCTTTGATTGGATAGTCATGAGCCAGCGCTAGCAAACGGCATCTGTTGAACAAGCAAAAATATAGTTGTGTTGGTTTAATAGCTACGTGTCAGTCACCATCTGGAAAAGACTGGGAGTGGAATGTCCACAGTTCTCAGCTTCCATCGTCTAGTTTCCTTTGAAATTTCCTGGGGTCTGTACCACGAAGCAGGATTTTGTTTTATCAAGAAAACGGTAATACCGACGATCAACTTGGTATATTGATATGACTGAATTGAATTTCAACACTAAAGTTGAAAGCTGACGCTTTAGTGTTTTTATGTTTGTTCTTTTATCTCGGGGGAAGGAAAGAAATGTGATGTGATTTTGTGGGATTCATGGATGTTGTAGGTTAATTGAGGCATTAATGAGCAACTTACACATTTACACCGTCTGTGATGCGTTGCCAGCCACTTCGTCGTCTCCTGGCAGCTTCCACGGTGTTTGTCTTTTCCAGCATTAACCTCTGCAGCCAGCGCTCTGTCTCCCTCTTTTATGCTCATGATTGTGATTGGTCTGCTGCCTTGGAACCCGCCTCTTATACGTGCTCATTCATGGGTCTTGATGAGACAAACCTGGGTTGAGTTACCGTGTTGATATCCAGCTTTGTGGTACCGATTATCCTGATCACCACGGTCTCGGTAACTCAACCCTGCATTAAACGAGTTATCCAGGACTTGTTGATCACCTTCGTGGTACAGGTCCTACATTTTTCTGTCCAAGTAGCAGTCGTAATGTTACAGTTTCCGTGCACGAGTCCGTTAATTCACCTGTCCACAGCCCGTTGACAAGTGAACGGGATAGGGCAATGCACACTGAGGGACGCAGAAGTCTTACTCTCACATCAGCATAAGACACTCATAGTAAAAATTAGCTTTCACTGTACTCCAGTCCATTGGAGTGAAATAGCTGAAAAGTTGTTAGTGATCGTTAGATCCCAAATCACCAATGCATTGAGGTTGTCTTCAATAACAATAAAAAAAAACAAACATTCCTATTCTGCCCCCAAGCTTATATTACTGTGCTTTGCCATCTGGTTGCTTCAGCAGTACATAACAGACTGCAAATACAAGCTTAGAAAATATTTTATTTAAATGCAACTTTCACAAGTTCTCTCACGTAAGAGCTGCATTTCCTTTTCTTAGGCCATGTCCACATGATCCATTTTCGCTGATGCGAAGGAATAATATGGACCCAAATGCAGCACGCAAGACGATGCTTGAGATGAAGACAAATACTTTATTGGAACAGGGTGAATGACTGCTGAGGAGGAGCGGGGGAGGGAACAAAGTCGGAACTCAAAAACAGCCGCAACAAAAGCTTCGGTCAGTTCTCAGTCAAAGACAACTATTTGCCTTCAAAAAATCCACAACAAAAATCCTCTATCGTCAACAAACTTAAAGATGACAAGTCGACATGGACCAATTGGGGCAAACTGGAGGCAGGGACAGGAACCGTCATCAGCAGGAGACAAGGGCAGGAGAGACAGTTGAAGGCGAGGAACAATCTGGCAAGGAGGAGAGGGGCATGGGAAGCTTTATCAGATCACAGGTGTGGGTGGTTGAGGCTGATGGGCTGGGCGTGGCCAGCGATGATGCGTTCAGGGGAGAAGGGAGAAACCAGTGACTGATGGCAAACCATGACAGTATCTAGAAAAAGTGCATCCACGTGCATCCGCAGAAACGCGTTGACAGGCTGTAGTTCATACTCCAGGCCAATAGGTGGCGCTGAAATTCACCACAAACGGAGAAGAGGACTTCCTTTTCCTTGGACCGAACAGTCCAAATGTGATTTTTGATGAACAGGGAAAACAAAGGAAAACACGGATGGTTTTCGTCCGTGTGGACATGGCCTGAGGTGTGCGGGTCGTGCTTTCATCCCTTTTCCTTCATGTCTCATTGTTTGATTGACATGATCGTCACACAGCCCGCCCCCTGATGACAGCGCTCACATTTCTTTCTCAACACAGCCAATTAATAAACGCCCGACTGTACGGTAAAATACGCATTTCAAAACTGGAGTCAGACTGTCAGTAACAATGCAGGACAGCATGTCAATTTGTGGGACGTGTGAAAGGTAAAGGGGGGGACATGTGGTCACCCAAGTGATCGTCCCTCCAGAGGCAACACACTGACATTGGCGGTGCAGTGGCTGATTCTGTTGCCACAGTAACGAGATGTGCTTGGTTTTAGAGTTTAGTTGTTTTATTCTGAAATCAACACCATTATTGGTGTTTCAGTGATCCAGCAACCAGGAATTTCTTAGGTCTGCACAAAGGTTCGGTTTGAATTTTCCAAAACGCTGAATACATTTCGTTTCATTTAATGACAAAAGCAATTAGACAGAAACAAAACAGTGAATGGAGTAAATCCATCAACACTATTCCAGAAAAAATAACCGGCAAGTGGAACGAGCCACTAGATTTAAACACACACGTTTTCATTGCACCGGGACTTTTTCAGGTGGCATGATTTTCCAATTTTCCAATGATTTGCCGGTGATAAAACAATGCTCCTGCTTTACCATTAATTTAAAAACAGATTCTGGACGTTTGCATTTGCCTTCTGATTTAATAATTTCAGCACATGCATGGTGGTGAGGAGATTCACAATCATTATTTTCATATTGATTCTGAGCTACGATGTGAAACAATCATCCCTACTTCTTGAGCAGGTGAAAAAAAAAAAACAAAACAGGCAGATATCATGAAAGAAAACATCATCAGCATTCAGTCATCGCAGCTGTTTTACAAGTTCTTACTCAAAGAAATGAACAAGTTGTTTTCGTCAACTGACACCTGTGCGTCCTTGTTCCTGCACAAGTGCTGTTCAACTAGAAAAAACACGTCTGCATACTGATGACCTGATAACACAAACTTTGTTCTCGAAGATGAAAAAAAAAAAAGTTGGTGAATCCTTTCATGTGGCCTAGTTTGACATACAACTGATCGAATGTGACCATATATTATTTTATTATGATTCAACTATCTGCTGAGCTGTTACTTCACAAGGGTTTTTTTTTCCTCACCTGTCATAGAATACAGAAATATCAACCTAAAGCAGCACACTCTTTTCACTGAACTGACTGTGTCATGACAGAAGTGACATGTAGGCGTTTGATGTGATAATTAGTTCCCCCCCATCGCGGTGTCTCATCACTCAGAGGAGGATTTACACAGCTCCCTGGATCCGCTGGCCTCCACACACCTGGGTGTTTGGCATCAGGAAACGTGGGTTGAGCCGAGCTCAGAGAAAGCTGTGTGGCCGAGGGAGACAATTAGACGACCCTCACATACGTGACCTCGCCTCCGACCCCGTCGCCCTTATTACCTGAACCACCCCTCTGTGTGGCCCACAGTTTAATCCTGACTGATCAATATCTGTAGGGCCTCAACACCGCCCAGGGAAAAAAACAGGTCAGCTTATTTAAGAAGTGGCCAATAGTATAGATTTCCGTAATAGTATGAATTAATACTGAATGTGATTCAAGATTAGCTGGATTTAAACAATGTCACACCAAAGAAAGATAGATGTGCTTTGGCCTGAACTGCATCCTCAACTCTGATTTGCGCTAAACGATGTGCAGCCGGTCATTACGCATTCACTCATTGGCTGAAACAAATTGATGCGTGTGCCCTCCCCAAAAACCAAACTACCCCTGTGATTTCGATGTGGTCGCTGTGTGTCAGGAAGCATTGATCTGACTCATGCTGCTAGAAGACGTCAGCGTCACCTGTGTGACGGTATGAAGGTGTCTTATTTCCTTCTTGCTGTGTGTCTTACTTTCTTTACTGCATGTGTGATATGTGTTATTGAATTATTTCATTGACGTTACATGTTAAAATGCAATGTCTTTGGACACACCTTCACATTTCCTGTACATGTCCTATATTATTATATTATATTGGATTTTATTGACAACTCCATTCATTTTTATTTACATTTCCATTTGTGCCGCTTTGTCTTGCTGAGAGCCGTGTTACAAACAGACAATCCCACTGCTTTGGGTTGGAGTTTGTAAGTCGCAGCATTCTACATGTGGGAAGAACTGAATCATCATTAGATCCCGACCAATCACAGTCCTTTGAGGGGGGGGGGGCATTAGATAATTATGCCGCCTCCCCTTCACCACCGGTAAGTAATATGATTAGCTGCTTTCTTGTATTTAACCGCCAGTATTAAATCTAAAGAGGCTTTATTTTCTTTCAGTCTGCAATGTCTTCTGCTCACTTTGCAACAGAGTGACTGTTAACACAACTAGAGCAGCTAAGAGAAAAAAAAAGTTTTAAAAATTTGAATTAAAATAACAAGTAATAAATATTTATACAAATAAAATAAATATTACTTTTAATAAGTATTTAATACAACTGCTTAATAAATTATAATTAAACATATATGAAATGAAGAAAACTAATAAAACACATTTTTAAAAATATATGCTGAGCAGCTTTGAGACGTGAATCTCAGCTGAAACAACAGTTCTCACTGATCACCACACAGATCTTCTTCTCATATGAAAGCATCTTTCTTTGTGATATCTGGTGTATACATTTGAAAGTCCAAAGGGGGTAAAAATACAATGTCATCTGCTTCAGCTCATCTCGCTGGCTGACACTGAGGACGGAGAGAGATGAGAGAATATTTGATCTGACGTTGTCACTCCTGAAAGAAAGCTCAGGTTGCCCACAGCAGCACTGCATACTGTAACAACCAGCTGCAGACTACAACTGACACACAACAGTGCGTTAAAATAAAACCCAATCGCATGTTCTGTGGGTCGGAGGGCTTCCTGTTGATGTAAATGTGTAAATTGCAAATTATGACAGTAACTGTTATTTTCTTTAGGTTACCTCTGATCGACCGGGCAGTTTCCTTTGTCAGACGACACAAACCAAGTTGGAACGAATTTGATTTAATTGGAAAAGCGACAGAAAATGGAGACAGCCCTGCTCCAGGTGATGGTGGTGTTTGCGAGCTGCAGCGTCGTCCTCTGCCAAACACCAACAGTCTGCAACACACCAGCTTCACTCCAGTGGCACCTGAAACAGCACAGCGTCCAAATGAATTGGACACTCATAGGGAACATCTGCAGTGCTGCGGATTGCTGGGACCCCCGGGGGGCAGAGGAGTCGAGTGGGCAACCCTTCAGCTTCCCACAGATCTGCCCACTTCAGCTGCAACACGGAGACAATCTGCTGATGGCTGCTGATGAAACTCTGAAGTCCTATGGCATCAAAATCGTCCACGTGTCAGAGGAGAACTTTCAAAGCTGTTCTACCAATGATCAAACAACAGACCAGCTTCTTTTCCCTGGTAATATTAATGAAACAGAACAAGTCGATGCCAGGTGGCTCATCCCTGGTCGTCATTACTTCATGGCCGTGCATGAGGGCGATTCTCAGCTGTGTAAACTCGGCCTGAGGCTCAACGTGTCGGTGAAGACGCAGCTTTGTCAGCCCTCTCCTCTGGTTCCGCTTTGCTCTGGGAGAGGTGTTTGTCAAACAGGCCACCGGGATGCTGCATACTACTGTCGGTGCCAGCAGCACCACTCCGGGAGCTTTTGTGAGAAGTTTGATGCGTGTTTGGATAACCCTTGTAAAAACAAAGGAGTCTGTTTGAGTAATGGATCCACAGATCCCGACCACAGAACATATAAATGTCTCTGTCCTCCACATTTTACAGGTAAGGACAAAACTCACTGGGCCCATTTATTGAACCCTCTAAAGGTTAAAGTTTGTTATATCGGAAAACAAACTTTTTTTCTGTTCCTGCTTGACTTGTGCCAGCACAATTTGATGCTCTTTTATCTTAGTTTTTCTATAGTGATGATTTGTTTGTTTGTTTGTCTGTTTTAGGGGTCAACTGCTCAGAAATCCTTGGGAGAGGAAACTGTGAGAGAATTTGTGAAAATGGGACATGTGTCCAGATGGCGTCTTTGTCCTTTAAATGCCTCTGTGACGCCGGATTCTCTGGTAAGCAAAGTCAGTTTAGCTTAAACTAGATGGATTATCTGTCTGTAAGAGTGGAAGGCTGAATGACCAGTCACACACTGACAGACGGCCAGGATGTGTTGGCTTTTCATCCATACGGAGGATCGCTCCAGCTGAACTGTCATCAAAGCTCAAAACTGGAGAAGTCTTTTATCACCACGGATCCTCGTTTCCTAAACCTCATCTCACTGTAAATATGTGTCACACTGTTCTACCCTGAATGCATCATTCATGAGCTCACACTTCTGACTGCTTGTTATTCCACAAAAATAACAAAGATGGAAGCTCTTTTAAAAGGTTGTTGTAGTTTTTGAGCATGAACATAAACTACACACAGGCCTCTTGCTAACTTTTCCCAACTTGTTTTTTTCTCTCTCTCTCTCTGTCTTTCAATCCACTCATGAGTTCAAACTTTAAAACGACGTATCGCAGTAAAACACAGAGACTGTACCGCTGGTTAACTGAGCATGTCACAGTTGATAAAAACAAAGGTTTATTGTCATCATTTTATAATTGTTGGTTCTGCTCAGGACATTACATGAGAATTTTAACAACTCAGAGAAGAAGGCACTGAGCACAAGTTTCTTTGTTGAATCAAAATTTGGAACTTGATATTTAAAAAAAATGATGTATTCAAGTGGTTTAAAATAAAGCATATTCAGCTAGTTTTTCTGTGTCAGCCACGATCGCTGATGTGAGTTAAACTGTGGTTGAAAGACCCGTGTGTACTGGGTGAACTGGTGTGACATGACACGTCTGACTAATGAGCAATTAGCTCCTGTAACGTCCAGTTAAGCTAATTAGGTAACAAGTGAACAGGTGACTGGCTGCTGTAAAAACAAGCTGCCATGGCGGCTTTTGCCAATGATTCATTGTTTTGTTTGGAACATAATTTGTCCTGGAAACATTTTTCAAGTGTCACATTTTAGTATTTTTGTCCGGCCCATGCTTTCAGCTTATTATTTCTGAGTTGCAGTTTCAAGGTTACCTCTGCTGCTGCCTGGCATACACTTCTACAGGAGCAGATTAGAGAGTGCCTGTTTCTTGAAGTCGTCTGTGTGCTGTGCCTGGAGTATTTACATATTTCTGAGAGCATCTATCACTTTGTGACCAACACATTGATTGTATTCATAGCTTTAAAACTCAACTGATTCTTCTAAAGTTGTCCTAAAACTTGTCCCAACCCCTTTTCCACATAAGCCATTGCTGGAGTGATGGACAGACATATTTATGAGACTTATTTCCTGTTTTATTTTGGAATTGTCTTACTTCCAGTCATTGTTTAGCTTGTTGACCTGTCTTGTCCAAGTCCTCTGCCATGAAGTGTTCACTACAAAGTATAGAATACTCCATTGCAACAAAACCTCCCTTCTAATTGCAATTTCCCAAGTCGGTATCACCGGGAAACCTTGAAAATGTGAAGGAAAACACAGACAACGAGTGAGGGCCAAATGATGTTTGTTACGATGACATATCATAAATGGGCAAATAACCCAAATTATTCTTCAATCTTCCTGGTGTCAATCTCACAATCTGGTGTCAATGCTGCGCCGGGTATTACAACCGTAAGCTGCACAAAATACGGGCATTGTTGCTTGATCTATATTGTTTCCGGTGCGAGTTTAGAGTTTGGGAGACCTTTCCAATATGGCGGTGATGCTGGTTTGCCCTCCAGCACGAAACAAGGTGTCTAGCTATACGTATATTATGCCGATGGTTGAGACTATTTTGAGGTTTGACCCTGGAACAAACTCTGCTTTTCTGCCAAAGTAAAGTCGCTTTTTACTTTTTTTGATTTATTCTGAATCCAAATGCAGCACATGGTCACCAAAAGACCTTGGTGTCTTCTTGGTCTCTTCTGCTCGTTCTAAATGTTAGAATAAAACCCTGCCCTCTGTCAGTTATATGAATTTGCGTATGTTCTGTAACCACGAATGGATATTTTAAACCTACAGCTTTTTTTGCAGTAAACCTTTGAATTATGCTTGAGTTGTGTGGGACCTCTGATCATTACCAGTGTTCAAGCAACGTGACCAGCACTACCTGTCAATTTACTGTTATTATTGAAAAACTGGAACACGTAAGAGGATTCTGTACGAATATACCGTCTACGGTTAAGCCCCTAAAATTGTAGGTTTACAGCTGAAGTTTGAATAAAAAACAGTATTGATTGATTCCAACTCAGGTGAAGCAGAGCAGTGTGTACCTACTTTCAGCCAGGAGGAAAAAAAAAAAAACTCCTGTGGTAGATCACTGAACCACTAAAGTGCGCAGAAAGAAATCTCCAGGCATTGTGAAAATTCTTGACCGTGTGCAGTTTGCAATGCATAACTCCATGATATTACTCTCCTCGCTTTGCAGATTTTATCTAATGTGCTTTAATTGCCGCTGCTCTCTCCAGTAAGCAGCCTCCACTGGGTGCTTTCGTGCAGTCACGCTTTCCTGCCGTCCCATCAGCTTCTTGGGAGTTCTCTGCAGCTTCGCGCGTCCTCTTCCTCCCTGCTGCCTTTGCCTCATTAATCAACTGGAAGTTAGTGGCTGCTCCAGCACTCGCTGCCCTCGTAGGCCAAAGTCTATGCGCGCAGAATAATGAGCCAAACTCTTGGGACATTTCAAATGAGATTTTCTTTTTGTTTTGACTCTCCTCTGCTCTACCTCTGGAGCATGTGCGGGCTGTTACCATCTTTATAGGTCCGTTTGCATTTGCTCTGAGCTGTTATTTGTTTCTGTCTTGTTTTCATCATGTTGGACGTAATATCATTTTTGAAATCTAATTTGGAAATAAATATGCCGTCGTTACCCTCGTTAACCGGTCTAATTAGATACTGATACTGATGTTTTTTTTTTTTTAAATCTGTGTTCACTCGCCACAGTTCATGAATTGCTGCATGAGGTTTTTTTTTTAGATGACTAGAAAAGTGGAAGGTAAATACTGGCACAAATACAAAGCTGAATAATTAATAAAATTTTCATTTTAATTTGTTTTAATATTTGTTTTGATGTAAAACATTTGATGATGAGCTGCATGATGTATGTATGTATGATCTTGCAGATGGAGAAATGATCTTTCAGTGTGCGGTTCGAGAGCTCTACCAATATGATCATGATCAAATGCAAGAGATGAAATGGAAATACTCTGTTGGAATTGATGCGTCTTTCCTTGGAGCGCTTGCAAAAACTGGATTTCTGCTGGAAAATGAGCGGCGGCACAAGCTGCCCTGAAGTTGTACACAGGAAGATTGATGCCCACAACGGAGGCTTTGAGGAGCCTCTGGGACATGAGCGCGAGTATCAGCAGGGGGATTAAAGAAAATATGCAAAGAGAGTCACTGGAAAGATAAATGTGAAGGCACCTTGGGAAGAACACAAAAATGAAAACCCTCACCGGGGAATAACATCAAATTTTATTCACCTTGAACCTGCAGCAGATTCATTCTTCTAATTTTATCCCGTGCACACAATGTCACTGTAGTGTTGCCCTGTGTCTGTTCCATTGTTGGAGTACTGCAGTATACTGACTTCCTGAGGAACTACTTTATCTCTGATAAAAGCGTATGGGAGTGACTAAGTAGTTAACAGACGGGGGAAATCCACTGTTGGGAAGTAGCATTGACCAGAAGTAAACAGATGTGCAAGGAAACATGTCATGCTACGTTATGCAGATAGAAAATCACCTCTGTTGGGCAACAGATCTGTTTTCAGAGGATACGCGTTCCTCTTCTGTATGCGGTAGTTTGATCACGTTAACAACCTAAAACGTACGAGGTAGGATGTCTGCCGGATAAACACCGATGGCAGGCAAGATGATCTGCAAGAATGTCTCAAGTCTTCATTCTATACAGTATATTCATGCAAACTACAGGTTATTAATCAATTCAAACTACAGGTAACATTGATATAACCGTGGCATTCTTTCCATTTGAACCTGTGAAGTGTGTTTGATTCCATGGTGTGTTATCAGTGAACTCCCTCACCCGTCCGGGGGTGACAGGTGCTCACCCAGGATGTCGGTGGTTTGGTCGGTTTCAACCTGAGCTTTGTTTTCCTGTTGCGTATTTGTGTGTTTCCTCCAATCAATCAATCAGAATTCAGGATAAGATTCATGAAACATTTACTGGGATGAGGAGTATTTGCCGCAACTGTACACAAACCCAGAGAAGGTTGACTGGTCGTGCACCAGCCTCCATCCTTTGTAATTATTGATACAACATGTCCATCAACTTTCTCTGTGGATTCTAAATCACGTCACTCATGTTTTTTTTCTTTTTTTTTCTCCTCATACCGGCCCCTGTCATTTCTGTCTCCTGGGGTTTTATAGTTTAAAATGTAAATGTATGCTGAGCTGCTGGAAGTCGGCTTTTAAACGTTGTACATGCAAATACCTCCTGCAGTCACAGGCTTTGTGATGTTGTGTGTTTGTTTGTTTTGCAGGCCCACCTTGTGAAAGAAAAGCAAGCTGTGATCCGAATCCATGCAGAAATGGTGGCGTTTGTGAAGAGAAGCCCGAAGGCTTTGTTTGTCATTGTCCCAACAGCTTCGGGGGCCTCCAGTGTGACCTGAGAGTCGGCGGTGATTGCACGTCGTACGCGTGTCAGGAGGAACAGCTTTGTGGTGCAGGGGAGCATGTGAGGACTTCCTTCCTCTTATTTGTGTTCATCTCAGAGGGACATAAACAAGGAATGTCACATGAAAATTAATACAGTGTCTTGAGAACAGATCAAATGACTTCATTCGAAAGGCTGCAACAGCAATTAATATTTCCTCCAGAAGATGAGCTGAGGGACAACGTGTTTGCTTCCTCCAGCAGCTTGATTGAATGACCCGGCACATATTTAAGTGCCAGCTTGGAAGGTCTTACGAAGAGCGTTTCGTATTTGGATGCCTGCTGCAATTTTCACCTTTCAGAGCAAATGTTATGGTGGTCATACATTTTGCAAAGGCTGTAGAGCCTTTAATGTTCCAGAGCACACGCAGGAGAGAATACGCCTCGGCTCAACATGCATACGAGAATGTGAAAGAAACATCTCTTCCCTGAATTTGTTCATAGGTGCACATCGATCCCTGAACTCTAATTAAAGTTCATTTTCTTTTTTTCTTTAATTTGTTCACACTGAGCTTTGTAGACTTTTGTCTGTGTTCATCCCATGGTGTTCTTTAACCTTGTTTTGTGGCGCTAACCAATGACCTGCTTTGTTTTGTTCCTGTGTTCAGGGCTCTGAGTGCGTCTGCTCTGGCGTTAATTTGCTCCCAGTGTGCAGGAGGCAGCAGGACGCGTGCAGCCCCTCACCTTGTCTCAACAATGGCACCTGTGTGTCCAAGGGAGATGATTATATCTGCAGGTGAAACATGTGCAGGGATCTAATGCTCGCAGCCCCTTCGGACTGGATTCATTGGACCTATTGAATATGTATCAGACAGAAAGGGAATGAATTTATCTACTTTGATTCAAGCAATTTAAAGCATCAGCGTCATTGTCGGCTGCTGCCATGAGTATTTATCAACAGATCCAAAGAGAAAAATCGAATGCTCCATTAAGGAACAGCTTATCAGAGCTTATCAGTCTGTTACCAGTTTTAATATACAGTTAATAGTAGCCTAATAATAATAATTGTAATAATAATAATAAAGTGTACAATAAGACAAGAAACATCATATTCATATTCAACATTCATATTTTTCCTCACTAATATTACACTGTAAGTTCATTTTATACTAATATATATGTAGGAAATTGAACTATTATCCTACGTTATGTGCTGCCACTGGAAACCAGTCAAAGGAGCGAGACATTTGCTGTCGAAGTAATCGCTTCATAAATCCACTTGGATGAACCAGACGTCTTGCAGATGACCTTTGATGCCCCACAGCCTCTTATCATCACACTGAAATCTGTTTTTTAACTCCGAACGCTTGAGCAGCTCACTTCAGTGCACAATGGCCTGGATGAAAGCATCATATCCATCCATCATCCGCTCACCTCTCATTTGATATTTTACAAATCCAAACACTGCACTTGATAACACTGCTGCAGTTTAATATATCTGCTCTGAAATAAAAAACGTAAAAATATTCCAAATGGATGAATTTTACATTTCACATTTTCAGCCACATTTATAGTGTTTTAATTTTTCTTAAATTAGTAATTTACTTCCACTGTATGGACCTGAGAAATGCACATGATAACCTGAATACTCCACAAAGAAAACAAACTATTAATCATATTACCAATGAAAATAACATGAATTAAATGATGGTTAGCCACATCAGCAGGGGAATTGTTACAGATGTCAAAGTATTTACATGAGTAGTATGAATTGTAATATACTTGAATGAGTCCTGATATTCTTCCTGAAGCACAAGCTGTTGATGTAGAAAATAAACCATCTCTGTGTTTCTTATGACGGCTTGTTAGAGCTCAGCGCTCAGGGTGAATTGATTCGGATGACAATGACCTCCTCTCAACAGATGTCTGCGGGGGTTTTCGGGGAGGAACTGTGAAGACGTAATTGACTACTGCAGGCTGCTCGATATCAACTGCCTAAATGAGGGATTGTGTCTGAGTATAATTGGTGGATATCAGGTAAGAAATTCAATGTCTCAGTAGTGATGAAATACTCCGAAGCCCCACAGGACGGGGCTGTGATTGATGTGGAGCAGGTTCAGGAACAGAGCGATGATGTGCAACCAATTTTGGTTTGCTTTCTGCAGAAGCGTCTTTCCTATGATTTCACATCTTGAGGAATAAAAAGCATAATGACGGTCCATCAGTGTACTTATTCTCCTGTTTTCCGTACAGTAGTAAAGCTGAATAAACCGAACTCTGACAATCGACTGTCGACAGTTTTGAAAACATCTGAAGCCGTTGACACAGCATACTACCCAATTATTGAAGTATCGGATGTTACAGAGGAGGAGGTTTGTGGGAGTCTGTGGATGTAATATTTGTAAATATTACATATATAATATTTAAATTTCTGCTGAGATAATGTATTCTACACCCAATGGTCTTGGTGATCAGCATTGTGGCACTGACATCAATTCTGTCTTTCATTCTGCTGTGCTGAGATCAGCAGTGCCGCATTATTAACTTGTTTACCTGCATAACCTCGGCTGAAAACCAAACTAAACGGTTGTCACCTTGGCCAAACTGGAGCTCAGACCTGTGATTTTTTTTTTTCTGGGCTTTATATTCCAGTGTGTTGCTTCTAGCGATGGACTCTTGCTGATCTCAGTGAATTAATTAAGAATTGAATTGATCACTCATCACACAGGCAAAAGATTCTGGTCTAATTCACCTCTTCTTGACTCTCCTGAGGATGTTGTTTTTTTCACCGCTGCTCCTAATTCTTCCCTGTCGAGTCTTGTGAGAACTTATTTGTGCATCTTTAACTGGAGCTCAGACATAATAGGAGTTCCTACCCCCTGCAAATGAACCATTTCATGTTCTGAATGTTTTTATGTTTATGCACATGTTTTTACAGGGTAAGATAAAACCATTAGGTCGGAAATCAAGTACAGTTTGTTCCTTTCAGTCCCACTGTCATCAAGATGCTTTTAAGTGAACAAACTGATTTTATATTTTATGTGTGCGTTACGTAAATCTGAAGGAATATTGAAGAATTTGCCTCATTAAAAACGTACATTCTCTCTTGAAATAACAAACTTTTATTTCCTTTTTTAAATTAAACCTTAAATTTAAATTTAATTTTTAATTTTTGTTTTTTTTTAACCAACTAAAAATGAATTCACACCAGCAGGGATCCAGAGTATTTAGGCTTGAGATCTGGTGAATCTGCAGATTTGCACCTGAGATGTTGGCACAGACCAAAAAGAGCTAAAAGAGAAATGGTATAGACTTCACTTCCACCAGAGATCTGTGTCTTCTGTTCCTGTGAGGCAAAACTCAGACATTGCTATGGAAACCATGAGAAACCACTGATTTGAGTATTTCCAACCACTTCCTGTGAAACTGTCTCCAGTAGGAACCCCACAGTTTAAAAACTCCCCTTTTACAGTTTTACTTGGTGAGTTCACGTGTTCCTTCCCACCAGTCCTTTCTTCCTTTCTTGCTTGCTGCAGTGTGTCTGCGTCCCTGGATGGACCGGAGAGTTTTGTCAGTATGTGGATGACGCCTGCCTGATAAAACCCATCCGCTGTTTGAATGGAGCCACGTGTGTCACAACCAGTCAGCCATTGTCTCCCCCGCTGTACATGTGCAAATGCCCCCACGGCTTCACAGGTGAGATTCCATCATCTGTTTTCACCTCGTTCCACGTGTCTGTGATTCCTCAACGAGACAGTTTGCCCACGGTTCTTCTGGGAAGGTTGTTTCCGTCGCTCTGAATAGCTGAATTATATTAGAAGGACATCTGACACAGTTGTACTCACGTGTTATATGTACAAATTGTGTATATATAGATATGTATAAACAAGACAAACAACACAGGGAGTCATTTTTCCAGTATTTTGTTCATTTAAGTCTGCATCTGCAGTCTGCGTTCTCTCATCGGACCCATAGAGCTCTCCTGCCGAGTGCAGGCCTTAAATAATGAATGACTCTAATTTGCCTTTTGCCTGTTGTTCTAAGGCAGATGGCATGAACGCTAAAGAAGTGAACGACCAATGAGAGGGGTCCCATTAAAAATGCACAGTTTGCATCATGCTGGAATAAAGTCGCAGGCTGTGATCCCAGATAATGTTTCTGTTTGGCTGCAATTAAAGGCAGAGAAGTAGAAATATCCTCTAACTCCTTACTTACGGACTAACAAGTTGCTTCCTTACTTTTTTTTTTTTTTTTTTTTTAATTACATGAAAAATAATGTTGCATCATCTGCAAAATACTTTGCAATGTTTAAAACTGCAGTTGCCCAGATTGGTTTCTAACTTTCTCAGTTGGTTCGTTTCGTGTTGCAGTGTTTTCTCTCCCACCCGGTGAAGCGCTGAAGTGAACTCAGGGCTGTTTGGCCTGAGTCAACATTCTCTGCTGCCGTGCATTAATAATATAACACAGGTCAGCAGGCCTCTATTTAAAGGATCACACTGTTACGTTCACAAACATCCATCGTTAAGTGTCTCAAAACACCCACTTCCAGCGCCAAGTCTCTTCTGTAATTGACCTTTGGCCTCAAACCAACCAGGCCAGACAGAAACTCTCTGCAGAGACAAATACATTTCCCTGCTGTTTTATTAACCCCAGACATTTGCTTTAATACATAGCAATGTACAATCATTGCATTCGTACAATGTGCTCATAGGGATTTTTATGTCATTATGTTTTTATGCCACATATGATTTGCAATGAACTCACACACGGGTTTTCATTTTTACTATCTCATCTGAAGGAATATTGAAGAAATGAGCAGAGCTCAGACTGAGATGTGAACCTTGTGTTTGGATAATGAAGGCACCTTTGTTCTTTTGCTTAAACAACCTGGGAATCTGGTGTTTTCCTTCAGGAGCACTCAGCTTTTTTCCTGAGACAAAATTCCCCGTCCAGCACTATGTCCTGACACACTCACCTGTCAGTCAGATAAGCCCTTACATCGCACTACATGAACAGGATTTTCTCCCTCTGTTCACAGCTAAAACCTGTTGCCACTTCAGTAATGGAAAATTGTCTCTTTTGCCGTGGCAGGTCTTAGCGACTGATAGAATTCATCATTTTCTGTCGCCTTGGGATTGCTGCTTTGGAATTTTCAAGCCACACAGCATTGAAAGGCCAATTTAATTTCAAGCTTTTCCCAGAATACCCACAGTGGTCTATCATGGATCGTAACTGATTGCATTAGTCCATCACTCAGGTTTCATTTTCGAGTGCAGCGATGTACAATTATTCTGCTCTTATTCCCTTTAATTGTGTATTAATACAAGTTAATTGTAGATTAATAAAAGTATCTGTCTGTCTGTCGGTCTAACTATCTGTCTAATATTGAACTAGAAACAAGAGCGGTGGTCTATGGCATCCCATGATAAAATAATGTGTGTTTCTATTTAAAGGACTTGCAGGAAATGAAACAGAAGCGTTTGTGGACGACTTTTAATTCAACTGCAGCGTAATTGCCTCTTATGTATTGTAGCAGAAATATCTGCAGCATCCAGCACTTCTTCAGTCATGAATGTGTTTTGGATTTAATGAATTGCTCATACAATTAAAAAATCATACAATTAACAGCATTTCCATGAAGAAAGCAGCATTTCCAGGGAAGGGAAAAGCTATACTTACATTTTTATGTTTGTTTGATGTAATTACATGATTGACATTTATTTTTAAAAATCAGTTCATATTACTCTCGAGCCCCAACGATTCTTTCCATTCAATCGTCCTCATTTTCTTTCAGTTCCTACAAATTTGTGTCATTTCTTCTTTCTAGTTCATCTAATGCAAATGAGTGTAACAGTTTTAACGTCTTTTACCAGGAACATTCTGTGAGACTGAGATCCACCAGTGTAACTCCAGCCCCTGTCGGCACAATGGCACATGCTCTGACTTGGTTGGACACTATGAATGTCAATGTCCCACAGGTATGTTGGCCCATTACCAGAACTAGGGTTTTGTGCAGTGATATCTGTATTAGCTGTGGTGTTAGGCAGCAGCAGAAAGTGTTTGCATTTGTATGCAGAGAGTGTGGTGTAAGATCCTCAGCCAGAGCTCCTCTGGCCAAACCAAAGGTGATTATCCTTCGCCAGCAGGGTTTCCAGACTGTAACGCATCCTGCCTGACGACCTTAGGCTGCAGGAGTCAACATTATTTTGTCCATTTGTAAATGTCGTGAGTTGGGGTTTTTTATCCAAAAAAAAACATGAAATATTTCTCTTGCAATGAGGATTTTGCTTGTGCTATGTCTGTTTAACAGTTATCACATGACCCTCAGCAAACTCAGCAGAGGCGAAAGGAAAAACGTCCCTTTAGAGCCACAGAAACCTCGGACAGATTCCAGCCAGTGGATGGTTTTCTGCCTCGACCAGCTGTGGTGAAATAGAGAGAGAGAACTGTACGCGTCACAGGTGTGCACTCAACATGTGCACACAAGGTGTCACAGTGCCAATTATGTGTTTACCGACTTTGCCTGTGATTGACATGTGAGAGAAAACGCCGAGCTCATTGCCACAGTTTAATAATGCAACCAAAATGAGCAAATATTATATTGTGAAACTCTCATAAATATGATTTTCCTTTAATTGCCTCACCGGCTGAGTGTGAATGCAAACTGATGGACCACCCCAGAGCGTGTTGGCAGGGTGCCGTCAGTTTGTCAGGCAGCTGCTATCGTCCTTTTGCAGCAGTATTTTACTGCAGGTACAGACGATGTCAGCAAAGCATCTTATTGGCCAGGTTCATATTTTTCTATTCTCAGACTAGTTTACTTTTTTTTTTTTTTTTTTTTGCAGCTCAGTTTCCCAGCGGCTTGTCACAGCAGGCAAAGGCTTGTTTTGATCCATCACTTTTTCGAAAGAAGTGCATTAGAGACACAGCTTCAAGTGACATTACGATGGCGACTATGTAACACACGATACTTCCTTATCATTATCAGAGTTGTATCTGTATCATTATCAGATAGTTGTATCTGTCTATATGGGTCTCTTTCTTTGGGTTTTATTCGTACTGTTATTAACCTAATCCTACACATCAAATTATAAATTCATTCTACTTTCATTCATGTAGGGATTCTGCTCCATATACACGTTTCAGCTGATCTTGCTACATTTAGGTTATCGAGTGGGTACGTTCCATCACAGATGTCAACCTGAATTAGACCAACGACACCAGGAGGCTCGGCAGATAAAACACCAGTGGATTTAGGAAGTTTTTCAAATGAGCAAATTAAAGCTGGACTCAATAAAGCAAAATAAAAATGCATATTTATGTCGGAAATTCTCTTGAGAACAGTTGCGTAGAGCCAAGGATTTTGTTTGATCACTGATATTTGTTGTATGTTCTCTCGTAAGCAGACCACTGAGATCCATACTTTGCACACAGACTAGTGCCATTTCTTTTCAGCCAGTGCCATCCGTTGCTCTTTTCTGCTGCCGGGCGAAGCTGCCTTTGCAGGCTGCCTTAATCCCTGATCATGAATCTCTAACTCTCTGAGCAAACTGGTTCTGGATGTGGCCACAGATCCATGGAAACAAAATTCCACTGGGTGAATCTGGGCTTTCCAGGCTAAATCTCATCTGTTATCTCAGTAAACCTAAGCCTCTTCCACTCTCATGCCTCATCTGCTGCATCTTCTCATACTGAGGCTCCACAAAACAAATTCCACAATGGCAAAAAAAAAAGTCTGCAGAGATCTGGTCCTCAGGACTTGGTAAAGTCTCAGCACAAGTGTTGAATTATAAATGTGACCTATGACATGATGTAAAGTTCACTGTCTAGATTATGACGGAATCCAGTGATTTATCAAACCAGTAGTTATGTGTATCATTGGAGCATTTTATGGGAACAAAATATTCTCCAGTGGATGCACGTTTGACCTAATATCGGCCCGTTTTTTCAGCACTGAATCGGTGCGGAGGCGGACATTAAAAACAATGTACCAGCACTGATTATGCTTTCGCTTTCTATGTCAAGCGTTTAATTTCCTCTCACAGGTTTTCTGGGAAAGAACTGTGAAGTGGACGTCGATGCTTGTTCTCTGCCCAGCAGCACATGTCCTTCAAACACTCAGTGTCTGGATCTTCCTGACGGCCTCAAGTTTACCTGCCGCGTTCCCTGTCCGCAGACTGTTCACGTGGGTGAAAAATATCTTAAAAGAGTATTTTTTAAAAAGTTCTGTTTGTACTCTGTAATATCACACGAGCAGAGAGAAGATGAATGAAGGATGTTTAATGTTCAAATAAACATCCGATGTAGAGGATTTACTAACATCAGTCTTGTCATTTTAACATTGAAAGTATGACGTGAGTTGTTGATCAACACAAACTGAATAAAACTGTGAAGAGCAGAGGACCTTATGGTTTAAAAACAGAGGATTAGTGTCTTTCACTGTTATTTGTAGTATCCGAACTGCATGAACTGACTTATTACATTTGGAATCTTTGGAAAGTGACAAAATGTCATTTCTATATCTAATTTTCAAAATGTGGGATAATCGACTGTCTGTGAATGCAGTGATCCTGAAACAATAATCAACAGCTGCACCAACTGTTAACGGGGAGAAATTCCTGACCGATGAAGGAATTCATCGTCCTGCAGCGACAATGAAGCATGATGCACGCTACACACACACACACACACACACACACACACACACACACCTATCTAGCTAACAGTCACCCTTTATTACAATGATGATGTTGACGATGATTAATGTTACTTTTTATTATTGTTGTTGTTATTATATACTGTTGTGCTACAAATCCTAAATTGAAAATGAAAATTGCATGTGGAATTTCACCACATCGACTTAATCGACTAAATCAATTAATCATTGTTTATAAAGTTTAATCCTCACTATTACTCTCATTAAAATGTACTGAAACACAGTGTAAGCATGTTTTTCATTTACGGTAGAAATATTCAGGAAAGGTATTTGTCATTATACATCAGTACATTACAATTGTGATATTCTAGGAATGAAATATTAAAATATGATAAGATTAGATTTTCTAGACATAATCTGGTTGCATTTAATTCAAGGAATGAATAAATAAATGGAAGAATTATGTACTGTAATCAATCATCTTTTGCTATCACAGTTGGAGTTTTTGTTTTCCTCCATTTTCTCCGTCTCCATTTAAAAGACAAAAATCTCTAAAACCTGTGGAGTTTCAGTCCAATGAAAGATGGAGCCTGCTGGCCTTCTCACAGAGACTCTGTGACGTGTGCGTGGAACGCCGTCACACCAGCCGACTCTTCCTCTCCCCCCTCCGCCTCATGTGCTCATGTTGCAGCTAGCAGGCGTCTCTGTTGTTAGCGAGAACTCTCGGGAGGTTTCGCCCTCAACGGCCATTGATCTTGTCTTGTAGGACACGGATGTCGAGGCTGCGTGGGAATACTGAGTGAATACAGTATAAAACGGGAATCAGTATTCAATCAGTACGCTGTCGCTGTAATGAGGCTTTCTGTCAGGCAGCCGGGAGCCAGGGGTGGTTCAGGTTCCCGCCACACCAGATCACATTGTTTCATACGTGAAGCATCGTATCTCCGGTTTCTTGACATATTTATCTAACGGCTTCGTCTGCCTCCAGCAGCCGTGTGCCAACGGAGGACGCTGCGTTGTGAACGATGCCGGCAGCTACACCTGCATCTGCACACCTGGTTGGTCTGGTCCAAACTGCCGCACAAATGTCAATGATTGCGTACAACATTGGTGTCAGAATGGAGCCACTTGTGTGGATGAGATTGATGGTTACAGGTGAGTGTTTCTTCAGGCTATTCAGGCAATGACCAAATATCAATGATCGTAAAAGCTGTGACATTTACTGTTCTCTCCCTTCAGGCCTGGAGGACGTCCTCTCACATATGTACCAATAAGAATTTCTCTTTATTTCTTTCACTAGCTGCCTTTGTCCCGGGGGGTACGCGGGCACCTACTGCGAGCAGGACATTGATTACTGTGTTGGTCATCTCTGCTCCGAACACGGCGTCTGTCTCGACCAGCGCTACAACTTCACCTGCCGCTGCAAACCTGGCTATGAAGGGTCACTCTGTGAACTGGAAACAGATGAGTGCAGCAGCGTCCCCTGTGCTTCTGGCGCCACCTGCATCGACCAGATTGGTGATTATCGATGCCACTGTTCCCCGGGATTCGAGGGTATGAGACCATCTGATGTGAATGTGAGCTATCTGTTGATAAGAGCAGCTGCAGCTTGCGCAGGAGATGACGTGCGCTGACTTTTAAAGCTCCAGTGAGCTTTGTGGTGTAGTGTTTGAGGTGGGGAAAAAAAGAACAGTCAGCGTTGGTCATATTACATTTTAGTTGTGTTTTGTTTTGTTTTTAAGGTGCCCACAAATAAATTATTATTCCTTATTACTCCAAACATACTATACTGTACTACACACATATGCAGTTAAGCGATAAAAAGTTCATTTTAAATGAGCTAAAGGATATAGTAAGTTATACTATTGTTCAGTGGATTTCGTCTTTAATTAAATAACATCACGCAGCGTTTGACAGACAGAACAGAGTCCTAATGAACACTTACCTTCGGAAGGGACATTATCACACCAGTAAATGTCACGCTGTCAGGTGACCTGTGGCACTAAGAGTTCTGACGTGTCACCGGAGGCCAGCAGAGCTTTCAATTTGTCTGTAAACATTAAAAATCCCGTTAAAAATCTTGATGTAACATTCAACATCCTATTGTGTCTGTGAATGTTCTTTGAAATAAAAGTTTATGTCATAACCTATATTAACTTTGGCTTTAACATGGTGGTTTGAATTGTCGCCAAGTTAAGGTGTGTGTATTCTCACCGTAACATCCAGCTGCATTTAATGTCACTTTATGTGTTTGTTCCTTTGTCTTTCTCCTGCAGGGAGAAGCTGCTCTGAGAATGTGAACGACTGCTGGTCGCAGCCTTGTCTGAACGGAGGCTCATGTGTGGATCTGATAAATGACTACATTTGTCACTGTCCGGTCGGTAAGTTCCAGCTATTTGTGTGTTATTGATCATGTTTATAAAAATATCATGTCAGTAATTCATGTTTACACCGCAATCCAGTATGTGAAAAGTCAGTTACTTTACATTTCCATATGTTTGTTTGGCAGTTTATTTGAATAGTAATAATTCACATTTTACAACTTTCACAACATATCACAAAGCTTTCATTCACATTTCTTATGCATTTCAAAGAATTGTCATTCATTCCACTGTGTGTGTGTGTGTGTGTGTGTGTGTGTAATATTCCATCATTTTTCTTTATGTCACTGGACAATAAGTCATAACAGACATGTAGGTGAAGTCATTTCTGCCTTGAGACGTGCAGCACCGTGGGTTTCTATTTTATTACAGGAAGGGCAAATGGTTTCCTGGAAATCTGGTGTATTTTCCTGCCTGTCGTTCAAATTAGATTTGCGCAGAACCAGAACACCGACGTGTCAGTGAGGCTTCCATTACTGTTGTGATTTCATTGGCAGATTTATAGACAGGTGTTTTTGATTTTCTTATCTTCTCAGAAATTCACTGAGATAGAAGCTCTGTCAGATGAAGCTTTCGTCCCCCTCGAAAAGTCAAAAATAAATAAAGAAATCAGAAACTCTTGACAATAATTAGTTGGCGTTTCAGCCCGACTGTTGACATTTTGTGTTCTTTGCATATATCACTCCAAATGCCGTGCTTTAGTTTTACAATCCAAACCCTTTATATTAAATTCCATTTTAGTGGCGTGAAGTCCTGTCAGTAATATGGAAATCATTTTTCCAATAAATTGGATTAATACCTGTTTTAAGAAAAGAAAAATCTTATGTTGTAAAAATGAGATGGTGAATGTCCAAAATGTTGAAGATATCAATTAGAGCATTATGACATCATCAAATGAAGACATATAATCACATCTGCTCTTGTTTACTCAGTAAATGTATCAATAATGCTATGGATTATTTGTGTATTTTTACACTGTTGGTGCCACGTGATATTAAAGAGAAGTCCGCATGGACAAAAACGAAATTGTCTTCTCCCAACATCAGTGAGTTTGAGGGTCTGACTGCTCCTCAAAAGGAAACGCGCGACACCCATGCGACACCCATGCGACACCCATCACATTCGATCAGATCATCTTTTGTCCGGAGACGCTCACACCTAGCGACGTTTCTCTCTTTAGCTCAGTATCCATGAAACGCTTGCTGGCTAATCATGTAGAACACCATTGATGGGAGGTGGTAAAATATGCTGATACGCAGCATTTCTCTGTATGTTTTATGTCACTAAGGAGATGAGTACTTGGCTTTAATTTGCTTCACGTAATATCACTGCTTGACTATTTACTGTGATTTTGTTGGCTCAAATTCAGAATTTAGGTTTGATTGTCAAGTATACAAAACACATAAGGGTGCAAACAGTGAAAATAGTAATACAAAAAGCTTAAAACATAAAACAAGGTTACAAATGTTGCTCCTGCGGCGTTCAGCCGGCTGCCAGGCAGGATCGGTTGTCCCATTTGGTGACGATGACACTGGAAGTGTGACATTCCTTCATGCAACATTAAGCTGCCAGTGAATTGCACGCACAATTGGTTATTAAACACTTCTGAAACACTCTGTTGGGGGCGATAGTTGCCCATTAACTACTCAAGGAAATACATAACATAATGGGAAAAGGGTAGTTGGAAGGTCATCAAATATCTACATAGATGTTTGCATGTGAGGCACAGTGATTTAAATAGAGTTAAAAACGCACAAACGGTAGATGCAGAAAAATGAAATGTACAGTCAGAGTAGCTGCAGTTCATTGTGTTCATTTGAGCTGTGCTTATCAAACTGACAGGTGCATAGATGTTTAAAATACTTCCTGCTGGACAGAGAAAATTGGCCATTTGTCCCTGTCCCTGACTTCAGTTTTGTGTTCAAGGATGAAGAGTGTGATGATGGAATACAACAATAATGCTATTTAAAAATGTGTGCGCTTACCATACATTCATTTGGTGAACATTTTGGTTTATAAGTTATATTTAATTTTTATTTCTACCTTCTTTTAACATATCACCTTCTTTTTTGTAACTTGTTACTTAATGTTGTTGTATTTGCTGCTGTGACATGAGAATTCCACCGGTGGGATGTGGAAGGTCATAACACCAGCAGCGTATACCAGCCTTAAACGCTTTAATTTAATTTCTGATTCATGGTGGACTCACAGGATGGTCAGCGTTTTCAGGATGTTCAGCTGATTCAAGTAACGTCAGTCAGGCGGTCTCACCGTCTCTGATCTTTATTCACAACAATACATACTGACATGGGATTCTATCAGTGACATGCAGATGTGCATTTTGCAGGGCAGATAAACGTGATATAGATCAGTTCAGGAGTGTGGGTCACCGTCAATGATTCACTCAATTAACATACTGCATAGCAGGTAGATTGCAAAGCGAAGAATCAATATCTCCATTACTGCGCTAAAGAAAGCGTGTCGTTACCCAATAAAACATACATGCATGCATGTTACATTGGGTGTGTGTGTGTCTTCTTGAACTGCTTTTGGCTCTTTGATGTTTCTGTTTCAGGATTCAAAGGAAAGAACTGCTCCATAGATATGGACCTTTGCTCGTTCGGACTGTGCAGTGAACACACATTAATATGCAGCGAAACCAAGGATGGACAGAATGTCTCCTGCACGTGTGAAAGAGGTGAGCGAGACCTTTAACTGGGGTTGTATTTCACATGCAGGTGGAGAATAAGCAGCTGGGGTACTGAGCTTACTGACTTACACAAAGTCGGGTGCATCGTATGGCAGGCAGGCGCGTGGCGCAATGCAGCACCGTGAACTCAGCGTCACACAGGTTTTATCTGTCTGCAAAGTAAACATCTTGGATATCAGCCCGAGTGTGATCAGGAATACTGAGGGCCGACTCTCTGGGAAGTCATAATAGACAAAAATGAAAAAAAACAAATTATTTTCCAAAGATTTTTTTTACAGACAAGCTAATTTGAGTTGACATTGGACCTCCATTAACAGTGAGCGGATGTCCAAGTAAACAGAATTGTTCCAATCAAGGTTACGCTGTATGCGCAGTGAGTACTGCTGTACCCTGTGTCCATGTGCAGAGAATCATGCAGCAGATTACTGCAGTTGTAGGTTTTCAGTCCTGCTGATACACAGCCCTGATGTCTGGTTTGTAGCAGGAATGAAACAACGCTCAGCACATGACTCCTGCTCTCAGATCACCAGCAGGATCAATATCACGTTTGACTTCTTGTCCACGTATCACAGCGATCACTTGGCTGACTATTCCTCCTTGTTCACAGGGTTTTCAATATTCTTTACAAATTAGAATGAAATCAACAGTACAGTTCCACCTTATATATACTGACTGATCATTTATTGTTCTCCCACAACTTGTTTCTGTTTTTCATTTAGTTATGTGCAGCTCTTTCAGTTGTCCTGTACAGGAAATGTGCAACATACAGTACATGAGCTTTGCTGCTCCATGTTGTTAGTGAACTTCAAATACAAATATTTTGCCTGTAAACCGAAACGTTTCCAGCCTCTTTGTCTCTGTTTCGTCAAGAAATACACAGAAGTGGCTGTAACCAGATCAATAACTGTAACTTCATTATTCCTGTTTCACTTTCTGCTGGGCCCATGTCAAAGTGACGGCTCGTGAGTGATTTCTTATGTAAATGAAACCAACCTGCAGCGAGCTGCTCTCACCTCTCAAGGGCAAAACTGTACGACGCTGTCATGTCTCCGTGTTTCAGGTCAGCGCACTCAGCATCCAGATTATCAAATGCTTGCCAACCCAATGTGCTGCAAAACATGTTACTCACCCTCCCTGGAATGAATATCCCACGCTGTCAATTATCTACGTACTATTACAAGAGAACGGTGAATTGTAAAAGTCCAGTGTTGTCAGTTCATTATAAAAGCTGCTGCACAAGTGACGACATTTGACACACGATGAACGTCGTACACAAGATTTGTCTGGTGAAATATTTATGTCGACGAGATTAGAATTTGGTTATATGGTCATAAACCAGTTACTGTAACGAAACAGCTGTGCAATTGAATTAGAGACAATAAAGGCTGATGTATACACAAGGTCTCCTGGAGAAGTAACTACACCCATATCCTCTTTAAAGAATAAAACATCTTGAAGTTTGTTTGTTTAGGATCAAAATACAAATTTAAATATGGATGCTGATGTCAAGCTGTTGTGACTCACAGGATTAAGTACTTGTTAATACAGTCTGAGTCCTCAGATAGTAATGTAGTAATTACTACTGATTGCTTGTGTAATAATGCAGTTATTACCGCAGTTATTACCAGTGTTATTCCATTGCCAGATTTTCTAGAGTTTACAGTTCTAATAATGAGGAACCTCACGGGCATTCAGTGGTCCTCACGACGAGGAGATCATGTTCTGCTCGCTCGGTCTGTGAACCCGATTTCTTCTATTTTCCTCCCATAGACCACAACATATACAGTAAGTTTGATGGTACAGAGACTCTGAATGAAAATGCATGCGTTTCTATGAAACCTCCATGTGATAACATGACTTTATGTCCCTGGACTGACCTCACGCTCCGATTGGCTGCTGCCCCCATGTGACCTCGTGCAGGATGAGCAGGATCGCTGAGAAACGAGCCGAACACATCTCAGAACACATCTGTGCATCTTCCACATTTCAACAGTGTGTGTAATATAATATAGTCATAATAAAGAACATTATTTGTATAGATTCTTTCATGAAACACATGCAGCTCAAAGTGTTTTACAGTATAAGAGACAAACGGATGAAACAAAGCTTAAAACCCTTTAAAAAAAATGCCAAATTTAACTACGCCCTTAAACTCTGTCATATGTGTGTTTTTTACTGATTTACACACATGCTGCTCGTTCATGTTGTTCCTTTGTGTATTGACTGACTTTGATCTCACAAATCACTGCATTTGTCTTGGTAATGTAATAAATCTGAGGGGCAATGACGGCTTCTTATTAAACATGATTAAATAATCCAGTGAGCTGGATCTGCATTTGCCCAACAAGCTCTTTGGATCAATACACACTTTGAAAACTAGCTGTTGTTTGTGAAAACAAAGTCATGCTGATCCTAATTGGCGGAAGAATAAAAGGATTCCAATAACCCCCACCCTCCTTTACATGTGCTGCAGGGTTTGGAGGTTCCTTTTGTGAAGTCGATCTCAATGAATGCGAGTCCAAGCCCTGCCAGAACGGAGGTGTTTGTGTGGACGGCAGCGACCGGTACCAGTGCTCCTGCCCACAGGGTGAGATGAAACACAATTACATTTCACAATAAGTGAAGATGATACGATTATTGAGTTAATTTTGTTTCTGCTTTTAGATGTTCACCCAACCGGTTTCAGCCTGAGAGGCATCGCTGAGCACATTCACACTCATTTTGGTTCCTATTTGTTCGTTGGCGGAGTATTTCTTAGTTCTAAGGACAAATTCACATGGAGATGGAAGTACAGTGAATTATTTCTTCTGCAACCTTGATTCAAAGCTACAAGAAATTTGTCTTTTTCCCAACACTCACACATTGGAAACCCCTTGTTAGAAAGGAGGCTCTTCTCTGTATCCACTCACACATTTCAGTCTTATGGCAGAAACATGATCTTCCTTCCAATATTAATGACGGAACAGGATGTAAAGTAGAATCACTCTCTTGCATGTTCTGTATGAAGCCTCAAACACCTCACGAACAAGCATCAGGCAGCTTTGACTCGTAGCGACACAGCTGCTGGAGATCATTCATTCATTCATCATCTTGCCCTAGTTCCGGTTACGGGATCGCGGGTGTGGCAGGGTACAATCTGGGTGAGTCGCCAGCTCATCGTAAGGCCACATGCAGGACAGACACGAGGAAGCCGGAGAACCTGGAGAGAACCCATGCAGACATGGGGAGAGGAAAGGAATTGAACGTGGGACCTTCTTGCCCAGTTTATTAGCCGCCACCTCCATGTTTCTTGGTCTGACAACAGACATGTTTTGTGGCTACGAGCCACTGAGAACTGACCGTTCACAGCTTCTGTGCCCGAACACACGCTACAGGTGATTGTGCTGATTGGCCACACTTGAGCCAAAGACCAGGAACTTAATCAGAAAACTCAGATTGTAATGAATCAGCTTGATTGGAATGAATACGTGCATATGTGTGAAAGGTGACACCATGGGGCACGGCGTTGATTGCTAATGTTACACTTTTCGGATGTGGTTTCCTGGTTTGTGGATACCTGTAAGATGAATAAATAGCTGTCCATTTCTCTGACAAACGTTGAAGCATTAGCAATGGAATGAGGAAATAAATCAGAGGTATTTGTCCAATAATTTCTTGCTCAGTCCGTATCCTACCTGAGAGACATACCTCTGATTCAACCTTGATTGCGGGTGAAGCATGTTATGCATTTTTAATGAAGTCGGGATAATTGTCAAATTTTATGACATGGAGAGAGGTGGAAATTGGTTCCATGGTCAGTTTGAGAAATGATGAGTGTTTGACCTGCACCGATGGTGCTGATAGCTCGGCATTAGTCATGGGCCTCCTGTAGCTGCTGTGTGTGACAGTGCTAATGACAGTCATTCCATAGCGTGACCATGCGGCAGAATATATTTATGACCGACTAAAATGTCAGAAATTGTCGGTACTCACTTTTACATCATGACATTCAGCCGTCGAATGTGCTGATCTCAGAGAATGTCCGGCTGAACACACAGTGACAGGACGACTCCTGAGAAATGTGTCCATACAATTTGTTTATTATGACAATTGCAGATTCACTTTAATTTGTTATTCAGCTAGTGCCGACATATGTGTCTTATTAGTGCAAATAGAAAAAATGAAAAGATTAACATTCAGACACAGCTTCAGCAAGTGTTTTTTAATACTCTTTTATTAGTTTATTATTTCCACATTAGTGAAACATAATCACAGGAGGAAAATAAAAGAGGGTATGGGTGAGGTAGAAACCCCCTCTGGGTTCATATGGAAACCAAACATAACCGACAATACAAGAAATGTGAAAATAAACAAAAATATCATGACGATATCATTAATCTAATCTGTTAATGATGATAAAGTAAAATGTACCTCCCCAGTTGTCCAAGTTCCATTGTCCAAGTAAAAGTATTTAATTCTGCACCCAGGCGACATGTTTGATGTTGTGTTCACGGGTGTTTAGCGCTTTGACAGTCCGTCAGCTTTGGACATTAGATAACTCAGGACTGACAAGGTCAAAACCCTGAACACTCCGAACACGTAACAACGTTGAGGAGGCGTCTGCGGTCTCGTGGGAAGAACATGTCATCTCTGACAGACATGTCATGACTGAAGGAAACTTTAGCCTAATTAAGGGTTCATCCAGGAATGGAAAAGAATCACTTCCTGCTCACTTTGCCTCCGAGAGCCGTGTCCAACTTCACAGCTGCAGCAAAGCTTTGGGTGTAATGTGAAACTAATTGAAATCTCTTCTCTCTGCTGTTTGCTGACATTCACACGCATCTCTGATGAGACTTTTCTCTTCATAACAGGGTTCGAGGGGTCAAACTGTGAAATCAATTATGATGAATGTGCTCCCGGATACTGCACCAATAATTCCACGTGTATTGACCTGATTGCCGACTATGAGTGTGTCTGTCCTTTGGGCTTTTCTGGTGAGTTATCTTTGTCTTCATCTTCATCATTCAGGTTTGAATGAATACAGTGCACGATCACTAGCTCACAACACACAACTAGATGCAACTACATGCAAAAAAGATGATGTACATCAACACACTTGATTTGAATATGAGCATGCTAGATTTCTCAAGTGTTGTTCTGTATGTTGCTTGATTTCTTTCTGTAGGAAATATAGTGACTGGTGAATTATTAAAAGTGACATGGGGCAACTCAACAGGATCTAGTCATCCTTCTATACTGACCATGTTGTACTTAATTACTTTAATCCTATTTGTTTTTAAGCCTCGTGGTCCATTTGAACGGGATCAGTTGAGAAAAGCATCATCACCTGTTATCAGTTATTTACCTGTCTGATGAATGTCACCGGTTTCAGAAAGCTGAGATTGTGTGAGGTGCTGGGACCTTAAATGTGTGTCTCAAACCATCGATTGGTTTCTGATGACTGACAGCTTCACCCAGTCAGAATCCCAGTTAGATCAATTAGCTCATATGAATCGTTATTATCTTACTCAATACTGTGTGTTTACCTGTCAGGTAAGAATTGCTCAACGGTTGTGTCAGCGTGTGCGTCCGATGTGGAGTTCTGCAAAAATGGAGGAACCTGTTCACACAACGTAGCTGGAGAAATGAAATGCATTTGCCATCCAGGTATTTTCAGTGTGTAGTGTAGTGTATGTTTGACATGGTTCTCAGTCTTTGTACTGCGTAAGTCATCACAGCTCTTTAATTTCCAACAGGTCTGAGTGGAATGATAATACATATCAGAGGTAGAGTGTTAATTATTAGTAGTATACACTGTGTTCATCCTATGTACTTCTATCAACCATTTTACAAATTCAGTCCATAATATTGAATAGTACATATGATCAGAATCAAAAATACTTTATTAATCCCTGCAAGGAAATGTGCTTGTCACAGAAGCTTTGATCAAGAATACAAATTATAATATGTAAATATGAATGAATATAAATATAAATGTATTAAATAGAGCAATTATGAATAGTAGAAATAAAATTAAATATCGTAAAATAGTATAGAACATTACATATACATTAAAATAAAAAAGAATAGAATAATAATAGTATTTCACACTAGTGCTGTTGAGTACACTGGCCTCACCAAACCGATGTTTACAGTTTTTCTGTGAACTGTTGATGAAATCCCTCCTTCATGTTTGTGATTTTAAACTATGTAAATCAGCACGAAGACAAAAAAAAAACCAACAACCCAGAGGCAATGAAATCCAATTCTGTGTGTGTTTGTGTGTGTGTGTGTGTGTGTGTGTGTGTGTGTGTAGACGCAGAGAGGGATACTGTACACAGCACAGGGACATCAATCACGTCTTTGATCCCACCTCTTGCAGGATACCATGGCGATGACTGCTCCTCATGGGCGAACCAATGCGTGTCAAATCCGTGCGACCCTGAGGGGACGGTGCTGTGCGAATGGCTGGCGAATACTTATAGATGTGTTTGTCGACACGGGTACACGGGGTCACACTGTCAAACACCTATAAACCACTGTGTTGATGGACTCTGTCACCGCGGTTCAATGTGTGTGGATTTATCAGGAGGCTTCAAGTGTGAATGTTTACCAGGTAGGTTCAGCACCCAGTCGAGTCTTAAATGAATTATTTTCATAGCTACTGGATGGCGTCTTCTCAGTGGGGGTCTAATCTCATTGGCCGTAAGCAACAGCACGTAACGGTTTCATGTAGTGTGTAAGCTGGTTCATCAGGTTGTCAATTCACTTCAAAGCAGCAATACTGCTGCTTGAAACGTCTGTTTGCCCACTTATCAGCCTGTTGTGTGCTGTTGTCAAAGTGGAAACTGTAAAGGATTCCCTTTGATACCTAATTAGATGTAATGTCATTGATGAATCTTATAAAGAGGAAGGAAGTCAATGCGTTGAGATGAATCAAGACTCTATTTACTCAGTAATAAATGCTTATAAATGATTAAGATGTCAGATACCTTTGTTCTATTGAATACCTCTACTTATGAAGTAGAAATGATTATTTGTTCTTAAAAAACATTTATTGACCCCAAATATTTACATCATTTCACATCAAATAATTAAATATTTTGCTTGTTTGCAAGAAGTGGACTGCATGTATTCTTTGCACACAGCCAAATAGACACAATTTAGAAACATTTAGATTTCTTATTAGTAGATATATGTTGAAAATATTTCATAAAATAGAATGTGAACATCGCCCCCATGAAGCATTTAAATTCAATAAAAATAAAATAATCAATGAGCCTTTGTTGTTTGTGTTCCAGCTGCTTTATGAGCAGTCAAGGTCACATCTGCTCCCACAGTTTGTAACCAGTCCTCGCTGTGTTTGTAGCGTCGTTCACCTCAGAATGTACCGGTCAAGGTCCGGCCTAATTATAACATGAACTAAAACGGCAAGAAGATTATCATACCAGAGAATACATGACCTCCCCAGATTATAGAGTGAAGTTTACCATTTTGTTCTAGAACAACACATGGCCTCCTCCTCATCATGCCCCCAGTCAAACTTACACATTTCTCATGAATTTGTACTCTTTCTTGTTTTTGGCTGTTGATCGACCTGCAGCCTCTGCAGGAACCTTGTTTACGCTGCTCTGGGGTGAAAGGTTTTACTAGTCAGCAGTTCCTACTCTGTGGAGTTAGACAAACTCCTGATTGATCAGACTGAGTTGGATTTTGGGCTTTTTCTGTTTCCAATCAGAGCCAGTTTATTAATTTGCCCTCCAACAACTGTCTCAAATGCTGAATGCTTGTAATTGTCAGCGTTACGACACGTCGTACAGGGAAAGCAAAGGGTCGACTGGTGAAAT
>CAAKHB010005402.1:213542-230196 GCA_901007665.1 Aeoliscus strigatus
ACCTGCAGCCTCTGCAGGAACCTTGTTTACGCTGCTCTGGGGTGAAAGGTTTTACTAGTCAGCAGTTCCTACTCTGTGGAGTTAGACAAACTCCTGATTGATCAGACTGAGTTGGATTTTTGGCTTTTTCTGTTTCCAATCCTGAATGAGCCAGTTTATTAATTTGCCCTCCAACAACTGTCTCAAATGCTGAATGCTTGTAATTGTCAGCGTTACGACACGTCGTACAGGGAAAGCAAAGGGTCGACTGGTGAAATGGAGACATCCTACAAAACATTGTGTCCTGTTTTCAGGTTCAACAGGGCGGTTCTGTGAATTCAACATGGGCGATTGTGAGGAAAAGCCTTGTGGCGTCTTGAGTATTTGCAGAGACTCTCCCACTGGTTACAAATGCTTCTGTGCTCCTGGATTTATTGGTGAGTAAAATCTTTTCTGAACGTTTTTCTTCTTTTCCGTTATAGTGACATTTTATTCAAAGCGCCGACATCACTGTCTTCCTTCTTTGCAGGAAATGACTGTGAGATTGAAGTGAATGAATGTCTCAGCCAGCCTTGTAGGAATGGTGGCTCCTGCATTGACGAGCTCAACTCATACAGCTGCCAGTGCCCTCCAGGATTCACAGGTATTTTTACCATCGTCCTCCTCAGCAAACCTGTTTTAAGGATGAGCCTTCTAAGGCTTTATTTTTGGAATTTTCCTTGGAAGCAGATTCTGATTTCTTACCTGCTTATGTTTACAGGTACAATAATCTATGACACTGAGATTTGCTTCTTTTTCTTTTTTTTAACATCCCTTATCATGGTCAGAGTACAGTCAGAAAAAGTCTATCATTAAGTTTACTTATAGAGATGTAGCCCAGTATCAGTATTATCCTGTAAGTCTAAGACAAGTTCTTCAATCCAGTTACTGATGACTGATGCTGTTCCTCAGCAGATTTCCTTCTTTCCACGTTAGCATGTGTGAATAGAACTGTGACATGTCACGAAAACATTGGATCATGAATGCATTTCGTTCCATTCCATTGTTCACTGTGACATTTAAATCCCAGTTTAGTGGAAGCATTTCAAGTAAAATGTAGGTTTCAAATATATTCTATCAGCATAAAAATAATGAAATGTAAACCACAAACCGTAAGCAGAGGATTTACAGTGTCACCAGCAATCACGTTTATACCCTGTTGGGACTGAACTGCATATTCAGTGTACGTGCTTGTGGAACATCACAGTGGAAATACTTGGAACATCCCTGCACCTCGTCTTCTCATGTCAGCGCCATGAACAGGAGTCCACGTTGTATGTCAGCGCTGCATCGTTTGTACTTATTGAACCATCGTAATTTGTGTTTCTCGTCCTCTCAGGCTCCGTCTGTGAAGTCGATGTAAACGAGTGCGTATCGTCTCCATGCCAGCACAATGCCATGTGTGTTGACCTGGTTGATGGTTATGGGTGTGTGTGTGCACCCGGTTTTACAGGTGAGTCGATTTTGTTTCTAGAAAATATATACATAATAATTCATATTCAATATATGTTTCAGTACATATATTAATACTTAAAACTACAAAGCAGTTGCCTTCAATCCACCATTTTCAGTGTCTACAAACATCCGCTCTAGTCAACACTGACTGACTGACTCACATGGGAAATGATTGCTTTTATTGTGTGTATTGTTCTTTCTTCTTATTTTTTACAACTTGACAACACAGTCAGCGGCCATCAGCAACAATAGATGGCTTAAATATGCAATGTGAGTTTTCATGAATACTGGTAATTATTTCCCAACATGGGGCACCGCGACACTCTTGTTAAAAAGTCCAAAGACATTTTCCACAGTGAACAAACCTTTGAAACCCTTGTTTGTTCGATAATTAATCCAAGACCAGAAGCAGTGTCCAAACCTGTGTTTACATTTGAATTTTTCATAATTGTAAGATTTTATTTGTGTTTTATTTGAATATTATTATTATTAGTAGTAGTAGTAGTTTTTATTGTTTCATTTTATTGTGAAACACCTTGGACTGCATCATTGTGCATACTGTTCTGCATATTGTTACTTAAAATCATAAATATAGTGTTCCAGTTTGATTGCGTCAGGTTAAAGATGTTGATGTCATCTATGCTGTATTGATGAGCCTGTAATATGGGACTCATGTACCAGCCTGTCTTAAGTCTGTACAGAAACTAATTGTTTTCCAACATATCTGACCCTCCAGTATGACACATTTACAAATCTTTCTTCTGTCAAAGGTGCAAAATGTGAACTTCACATTGATGAGTGCGCTTCATCTCCCTGCAAGAATGGAGCCACTTGCATCGACGAACCTGGTAATTACTTCTGCCAATGTGTGGCTCCGTTTAAAGGTAATGAGCACTGAGGGAACGGACACACACACACCTTAATTAACTTCACATACTATTATTTTCACCTGTCTGAACTCTCACTTTTCATGTCTCAACAAAATGAGCACATCTTCATTTGTGAAGCCTGAATATGGTCGCCATTAGCGTCACCAGGAACCAAATGTAAATTATTATCATGTTATTTCTTCAGTGACAGTGTTGATAAAATAAAACAAGTTAATGGGGAAGATAAGATGCTCCAAACAATTGTCTACAGTCTGTGTGGATGTTTCTTTGAAAATGTCTTTCTAAATATATTCTGTCTGTAACTCCAGGTCGGAATTGTGAGTTCTTACCCTGCGAGGTCAGTAATCCCTGCGAGAATGGAGCCGTGTGCGTGGAGGAGCTGGATCCGGACCATTTCCCTTTGGGTTTCCGCTGTCACTGTCGCCGGGGCTTCAGCGGCCCCCGCTGTGAGATCAATGTAGATGAGTGCAGCTCCAGCCCCTGTTTTCACGGCTTCTGCTACGACGGTAAGAAGCAAGGTGTGACGGTCAGATTTCATTCTGCTCGCCGTCGGTTTGGCCGCTTTAGGCTCAGAGATGATCTGTGGACATTCCATCGTACGGGTTTGCCTGGAACATCACGTGTTGGTCGTCTTCAACAGTTGCCAGCAATCAGAAATGAATGTTTTACTTTAAATAATCCATTTTTGATAATATTGACTGTCCGTGGATACTTGTGTTCTGTACGTTTCACTGAAGTTCATTGAAATAGTTTGAGTTTGTTATTATCTCTACTCACCTTGAGTGTCACGGTCCTTTCAGATGAGTCAGTCACTAACGCCCTCATAGCTCTTCAAGCACTTCAGCATTTGGGAAATCTTGCCAGTTGCTTGGCGGGACCAGTAATAGCAGTAGATGACTACCTAAGGGCGCGCTGTTCCTCGGTGTGCTCCAGTCCACCTCGGCCAGCTGTCTCCACTGATCTTGAGTGTAGCCGGTTCACGTGAGGTTAGTGATGCAGGTCTCCAGGAGCCGCTGGCCGGCGCTCAGCGGCAGCAGCCGGCTCACCACCAGGGAGAGCGCTGCAGCCAAAGCGGCTGAGATGAGTAATGCTGCTGCCACCCAGGACCTAAAGCATTTAATGAGAGTAATAGCAGCTACACGCACCAAGACAGAGTGACAGCATAGATTACGTGGTAAATCTTTAGGATAATGAAGAATCCTGGGACCCTGAGTGGGGAAGTAATAAATTCACCCCAGTAAGAACTGCAATTATCTCTGTCACTGGCTACCTGTGCCCCACTGTTGTGTTGCAGGAACTTACAGAGTCATACATCCTGTGTCATTAATATTTGAGGAGAGAACCAAATGGATTCATGGGAAGATTTGGGGGATTTTTCGAATGTGCACATTTGAAGCATCTTCGTCCCTGCTACAGTCAGACGTTAAATCAGACCAGCCCATAATAGTGTGTGTGTGTGTGTGTTCCATGTCATTCTGAAAAAAAGTATTTCATCCATTCCTGGTTATTTGTTAATGTATTTATAAAATCATGACACTTTCAGACTGTATTATTCTTAATCTGACAACTTTGCTGCTCTGACTGGAGATTTAGTGCGAGTCAAAGATTATGTTGTCTTATCTTGTCTAATTAAAGAAACGACCATCAATGGGCTTTGCCCCCATCTAGTGTGTACATCCAGTTGGCTGCAAGTGTCTGGGCGTGGAAAGACACGATCCAAAGCTTTCATTTCAAAAGAGTGGCATTAGTATGTTTGTGTGTGTGCGTGCATGCATGTGTGTGTGTGTGTGTGGTGTGGGGAGGGGGGGGGGGGAGTGAAAGCTCATTCAATGGCCAGACAGGTTAATTTAACGCTGGTTTAAGTGACGGCCTCCATCAGACTGATGCACCGGGAGTCAACCTGTCACATAGATTTAGCATCAATGGGTTGACTGGTGCGACGAAACACATTTAATTTAATGGTTAATCAGTTAAAAATGAAATGATCGGCGTTTGTGCTTTATTGTCATAAACAGGTTTGTGCCTTCGTAGCTATGTAAGTTAAACCCCCTGAGAGCAGAGTGAATTAATTCCTGATGCAATGTGCTGTAAGTAACGCTCTGATATTCTTTCAGTTGTGGACGGGTTTTATTGCCTTTGTAATCCTGGATACGCCGGGCTGAGATGTGAGAAGGACATCGATGACTGTGTGAACAGTTTGTGCAGCAGCAACTCAATATGTAAAGACCATCATCAGGTATATATACACCCCCCTTTTAATATTTTGTTGTGGAACAATAGTGAGATTTAATATCGTTTAAAGGGCCTTAAAATAGAATTAATATCTGTTTACCCCTCACTGCTAATTTACCAACAACTGCCAATTTATTTCGTACTTCAACAATAATGACTTGTATTTCTTTTCAAAAGGAGTAGAATAATAGAGTAGAATAATACGCATGGAATAACCTGATTACTGTGTGTGCTATTTAAAAGACAGCGTATGACACCAGGGGTATACTGTAGGTACTGTATATACATATACTATATATACTGGCAGACTGCCTCAGTCCTAATGGGAGATTGTATGGTCGTGAGCAGATGTATGATGTGAAGTATATTTCAGCCTCTAGAAATCACATAGAAACTGGAAATGTCTGACTAGATCTAATATATGCGCATATTATAGCTCCTGATTAACTAGTAGTCTCTGGGTAGTACACAGGACAAAGTATCCTACTTAGACTATGCTCAGATATAAACATTCAATTATATATTGAATATATACAGTATATTCATATTCAATTTCTGCGTTTTTGAAACAGAACACAATGGGAAATCAGAAACTGTTTTGACCGGTCATGAAATATTCGCACATAATCGTGGAAAGTTACCGTTGTGGCAGCTCATTAATTAGATACACTGCAGTGAATTTTTGGTTCAGAGTGTTTGTGTACACAGACATTGCAGAGAATGACTGGTCGTAAAAATATTCTTCAAAGTCTTTGAACATACACAGAAATGTTCAGTTAAACGTGTGTGATGGCGGTTGTCGGGGGCAGGGGGGTTATGTCACACCTTCCGCCTCTTCCGCCGCTTCACTCAATGTGTAAAAGACAAATAAATACGACTTTGAGTTTCCGTTGGTCTTTCGATGCTAATGTCTGAGTTTTACAGATACACATGCTTTGACGCAAAGCACAGTTCCATTTCAGTGGTTCCTCAATTGTACGAAATAAATCAGACCAGATTCAGCTCCGGGACGTCCTGAAGTTACAGCTGCTCACAAACAGCAACGTGACCAGAGGGCCTTTTTTTCCAGCAGCTGTGTATTTAGACTCCTGTGAGTCATGCTGTAGGAAACAAATGGGCAGAATTTGACAAGAAAAAATGGAATCAAATCTAAATATGGAATATTGTGGAAACTGCACACACAGTTTAGGAAAATCAAGGTTTCCCAGCAGATTTAGAACATCAAGAAAGCTAATAGAGTTTGATTGTTAAATCATCATGGAACTGTTCATATCAATAACATGTCAAACTGTCAAAAAGCAGAATCTTGGTTAAACTTTCTGTGTGTAATTGTAATTCTCTGGGGTGGAAGATAAAGGACGCCACTTAAGGAAAAAAGTGTGTTACCAGGGACACAATTCAATAATCATAGCAACTATTATTCACGCTGGAATGACTCACTGGACTCTCACCTAATTATTCAAATAGTGTCGGAAAAACCCTTCAGATAGTTTGTTTACAGGGCAGCCATTCTTCTCTCGGAACGCCACGTCCCACAGAGCTCATTTTGGACAAACCCAGTCCCTGAAGGTGACTTAGCAGCAAAAATGAGATTATGTTCTATTGCCGTGGGTAAGAAATTTTGAGTCTCCTGGAGGTGTCTAATTTATCATTCAACACCACACACACACACACACACACACCACAGGGCACCCACAGTGTACAAACTGTATCAGACAAAGTTTAACCCCCTCCCAGTGTGTGAAATACACAAGATAATCGGCAGGCAATGACTGATCCCACATTCATTCATTCTTTCATCGTATATAACATAGTCACAAACCACCCGACGCGTCCGCCCATGTCATTTACCAAAGAAACAACCCGCTTATACCACCGCCAAGAAGCAGAAATGAGATCATTAATGGTTTTTATGTGTTATACAAGAACTAAGTCTCGTCGGGTGGTTAAGGTTAAAACCGTTCAACGCACACCTACGTGCAGTATCTCACCCGGTGAAATTCTTGTCCTCTCCAAACAAGTTGAAATAAATGTTAAAGTCATCCATTTTGCTTGTGTTCCTCATCTAATGTCTAGTCCTTTCTAACGCTGTCACTGAAAGGTGCATGTATATACAGTATATATATATGTATATATATGCATATATACTCGTCCTTTTGTCTATACAGTATGTGTGTATATATATAAAAGAACGAGCGGTTCATGTAATGTACATGCACACAAATCCCAAATGTTATCTTCGCCATGAAAACGACTTTCCACGTATAATCTTCTGTGATAATATTGTGCTGCTTGATAAAAGCAGCTGTGCATCTGGAATGACATGGAGGAGGCAGACTTGCATATTCTCCAGTGACGGGGGGTGGGTGGTGGGAGGAATACATCGGCAGTAATGTGAAAATTAAGACAAGCATGACTCTTTCACAGTTTAAACAGATTTCCATAGGAAGCACAATTTGTGAGTGGGAGTCTTTATTCCACAGTGGACGAGGTGAACTCAATCCAATGCAGTGCCCTGTATCGCAGAATGCCCTTTAAATGCTCCGGTGTCTTAACTGACAGCGTCCATCTTCACACATACGTCATCTCATTTCCGCTGTATTCACTCTGTTTTAGATCATCAGTGCAAAACTACTGTTAAAACGGCAAATTGCACCGAGCAGACGGAAATCAGCAAATTGCTATAATCTGATACGAAGCATATTATCGCTACAGTGTTCTTTTGTACATGATTATCTCTGCAAGATCAGTCTTCTTTCGTTCATAGTCCCTGACTAATAAACCAAAGAAAGCAAGAATAGTTTTGGGAAACTTACTCATTGGGTCAAGCACATTTGCTTGACCACAAATAAAATCCTGCTGTATGTTTCTTACGGTGTATTGTCTCTTCAGAGGGTGCATATGCTGATTTTGTTGTCATCACAAATAGTGAACAGTCCATCTGCAAATAAAATAACAAACATCATTTATAGCTTTTAATTAATTCAAAATTAGGGTTTTACAGATAATCATTTTTAGAGCTAAAAGCAGAGACCGCAGTGAGGCTTAATACAGTTGGTTTACTCTAAGTCCCTACAATGGAGATAAATGACAACTTTTTAATATCAGCCGCAAATAATCAAGGTATGAAAATACCACACGTATATAATTGTCCTCTGTCCGCCTACATGCGCCAGCCATCATTTCCCTGCGTCCATTCTTTATAACACTGTAAGCCTTGACGTAGTTAGATCCATTTGGATTTGTTATACACCTACATTAGCATCCTGCTAGCTGAGCTGCACATCTTCTGCGGCCACAAAATATATCAACATCAAAACAAAAACACTATCTGAATAGCTAAATCAGCACATATCTGTGTGCACATCAGTAATCTTCCACATTGCCGCCAACATCGCCTGACAGTATATTTTTGGGAGGAAAGTATGATGTCTCCCGTTTTTTGTGTGTGTGTTCCAGAGTTATGAATGTGTGTGCCACGCTGGCTGGGAGGGGGAGTACTGCCAACAAGAAATTGATGAATGTTTGTCACAGCCCTGCAAAAACAACGCCACCTGCACAGACCTTCTCAACAGCTACAAGTAGGTGTGCGAGCCAGCTGATGTGTGTGTGTGTGCGTGTGTGTGTGTGTGTGAGCTGCATCAGTCACTTAATAAATGCAGAAAATCCTGCTCAGAGATAGCAATATGTCCTTCCACTGGCAACTGAAATAATGAATTGCAGATGGCAGGTAAAACAAATGAGTCAATCAATGGCTCACAGCATGAAAAAGGTTCCAGGGGATCTGTGACTCATTGGAGGAAAAAACTGCTATATCTGCTTCAGCTAATGCCTGTTTCACTGGGGAGACGTAAAACTGCCTCAGGTGGAAAATCCGGGGGATGGAGAGAAAATACAAGGAGGAGTGTTCAGGTACTCACTGCCACCAAGTGGAAAATGCATCCATGTTAAGAGTCGGTACTTCAGAAACACACAGGTTCATTCTGTGTGCGGATGCATCTCCAGTTAATTCCCTCTCAGCGCTCAAACCACCTGTGTCCTACCTTCATCTGTCCAGAATGAGACGCTGCCATGACGAGTGCTGCCGTCATTTCCCTCTCACAGAGATCTGTGAGGGATGAAGGGATGGTATCTATGCAAAACATCGATAGGATCATCCTTGAAGTGCCTGCAGACCTGCATCGGCGGTCCATTCTTACATTGTATTCAACTCAACAGCTGGGGACAAAAAATCGCATGTGCATTTGCAAACAGAATTTTTTCTAACAGAAAAAAAAATAATAATGACTGAATTGTGACCAATTGACACCATGTATCGCTTTTTCTCTGCTGCAGAAATCCACGTTAATCACTGCTTTTGATCACTGCTGCTGTGATTTCAGTTAAAGCAACATTTCAAATGGCAGCAGGAACACGCAGATGTCACAACTGTGCAACACTCTGAAACACTCTGAGTCAAAAAAATCCGCTGGTTGTATTTGCACCATCCTGCAAATCCTCCTGCAAAGCAGTAATTGTCATTTATTTACACCTCTACAATTTGACTGATTTATTGTTTTATTTTAAAAAACACCCGAAAGCCTTTACAAAATTATTATTATATTATATATTATTTTTTTTAATTATCTATTTACTGATTGTTTGAAGTTAAGATATCTTTAAGAAAAAGTAAAAAAAAGTACTAGAGATTGACTTTGTGCTGTGCTGCTTGTCCTTTCTGGTGTTTCCAAGGTGTCTGTGCTCAGCGGGCTGGACAGGTGTGGACTGTTCTGAGGACGTGAATGAGTGTGAGTCTGGGCCTTGTCTAAATGGAGCCCAGTGTCAGGAGTCACGTGTACCTGGGGAGTTTTTCTGCACCTGTCCCCCCTTCTTCACCGGGCCCTTGTGCAAGCAGCCTTATGACCCCTGCGACTCCCTCCACAATCCCTGCCTGCACAGCTCCACCTGCTTGACACGCTCAGATGGAACAGCCTCCTGCAGATGCCCAGCTGGTGAGTGAGCACGCCGCTGCAGCCTCCAACAAATACTGCCCTTTTTTTAGCCTGTGCCGGTGGAACTAAACCATTTCCTTCAATACACTCGATGCATTTAAGGACTTTGAAACAGTGCTGCAGATTAAAGACACCAACATGTATTCAAGTGTTCTACTTCCCCATGTAAATGTGAGCTTAACCCTCAATGTGCATGTAAATGTGTGTACAATAACTACATGAGGCAGGTCGTTGCCGTGTACTTCTACTAAAAGTGTGGCAAGTAGTCTTTTCTTTCTTTTAAAAAATATTTTGTTCAAAGAAGTGAAAGGGTCATTAGCTCACCTTGGGCATGGCAACAGATCAAACAGAACATTTGGCAGGTTTTTGTCACAGCAAACACACAAGAAGACACATTTCAAGCTGCTGTTGGCACCATTAAACAGCACAACTTCAAAAGAAAGACAATCTAAAGTGTGTATCATAAAACATAAGACATTTAAAGAAAAGGGGAACATAAAATACTGCACAGACATTTAAAGCGAGTGTAAGTTAGAGTTAAAAATAAGCTTAAAGAAATAAAAGAAGAGAATAAAATGTGAGTGCGGTTACCGAGCAGTGGGAAATGTGAATAAACAGACCCAAATTTGATTCAGCGAAAAGGAAGTGGCAGAAGGAAAGTTTCCAGTCTCGACTTGAAAGAACTACAAGTTGGAGCAGATCTCAAGTTTTCTGAGAGTTCGTTCCAGATACGAGGAGCATGAAAACTAAATGCTGCTTCTCCTTGTTTAGTTTTTAATCTAGGAACAGAGTGCACAGAAAGCAAACCTGTCCCAGGTGCCTCCGAGGCATTTCTCCTTTTCCAAAAAACAATAGTCATTCATGTTCCCTCTCAGCTGCTGATGGATTGGAAAACTCTCTTGTCAATAGCCGCTGAACTTCTACCACTTCAGTGTGAATTTTACTTACAAAGCCCAGGAAATTAATCACGCCGTCTCCACCTCAGGTGAGCTGGTTCCTATTATGCTTTTGTTCCCGACTCAAGTTCCTATGTCACCATTTTTCCTCATCATTTAAAGCTGAAAAAGTCACATTAGGAAAGGAGACGGAGCCTCAGCAGCTTGTTCAGAATAAAAAGAAACATAATTATCCTTTTCATTTGCCCCTGTTAAGCCCATACATGGTTTTACTTGAAGTATGTAGTTGAATAGAATCTTTTTTTGTTGGGATAGTGAAATCTTTTTAACGTGAGCACCTAAAAATAAGTATTTTTGCTGCTGACGTGGTTCTTTCTGTTATTTGTTGACCTTTTGTGCAACAGACACAAATAAATCTATAGTACTATAAATAACTGAAGGACTAATTCCATCGTACAATCTGTAATGAAACGATATTTTTAGTTTGAAGGTTTTTTTAAGATGTACACTTTCCTTCCGTCTTCATGAGAAAGCTCACGCCATCAACACTCAACAGAAACCGGCAGCTTATGCGATATCGACATTCGGTGTCAGTGAATCCCCAGTTCACGCCGCTGTGCTGCATGTCAAACAGGCCGTGTGTTGATTCAGACATAAAACACTGCAGCTCAACTGAAGTCCTTGTCATGTATAATTAAAAAGCTTTGTCAGTTTTACAAAAACATAAAAGAGCCAAATGTTGTTGAAATGACCTGTTGGGAAGCTGATCAGTCGTTTTCTCTGCAGCTGGAGAATTGATCGGAAGACGTTTAAGATGTTACAGGGTTTGGATGTAACTACACCTAATGCCTCCATCAGTGCAAAGAGGAAAAGATGTTGCCAGATATAAATAGAGCGGCTGGGTTAGTTTCAGCAGGCTTCCTTGGAGAGGAATAGGAAATGTGGTGCTGGCTGCATACATTACACCAAGAGCTTTGCGTGGGCTCGCTCGTTTTCACTTCACACAAGCATTATGAGTCACTTCTCTCCATTATTATTCACCATAAATCCATCCTACATAGCGACTAGCACACAATCACAGTGCTGCTGTACAACTCGTGGACTGATCCCAACACAACAATCTTACAGATTTGTTGTTTACCCTTCAGTGTAGGTTATTTGTCAAAGAAATTGTGTGGGTCGTACAATATTCCCAGGCCTAATTAAATCAGAATGTGTCTGCCAGATTTAGTGTCATCAGAAAATCACCCCCACCACCCCCAAGATGGTCATTGCACAGCGAACATGATCAAGGGTAACTTGTTTGAAAATCAGCAGCGTTTCCAATGAACTGAATAAAAACAACATAGTACAATAAATCAGATCTTGAGTTGTGCAATCTGTGTCTAATCTACAAAAAGTAGAGCTCATTATGTAAACAGTGTGAGGCCTTCCAACACCGCTGCCGACATTTTTAAAGCCAAACATGCTGATGAAAATGAAAGGAACAGACGGGGATTGTGACATCTTTGCTCACATGGTATATAAAAAAGCAAGAATTACTCTTTTGGAGGAAATCTCTTCTGCTGTCTGCTGTCTTAGCATTGGTGTGAAGTGGAGGTCAACTGGCTACGCGAAGGAGTGACGGACATCCACAAGGACAAAAACAAAGCTACAGGCTGAAGATGAAACAAAACATGGAGCAGTTGACAAACAGCAGCGCGGTAACAGTCAAAACCTCTGCCAGGAAGAACGATATGATGTGATTGTTTAAAAAGTCTGAGGAACGTGACGACTCAGCTATACAGCTAATTAATTGGCCATTGCAGCAAATGATGAATATTGATGGTTGTTCTGTCTTGTCCTTAATGTGCGTCTAGAGCCCTGGAAACTATATTTAATTGAAATATCATCAGCAGCTACATGTTTCTCTTATTCAATTGTCGACCTGTTTACCGATCCGTCAGCCCCTCATACACAGTGGATTTTTGACAGTCAAAGGGTTCCTCTCATTTTATGGTGTCTTTTTCTACTTTTAGTGTCGTTTCAACAGGAACTAAAAGGCAGCCATTAACGCTGCCTACTGGGAGCAGCATTAAAGGGTTTTGTAGAACACAGCCACAATGGGAATGGATTTTGTCTACAAAGGTGTACTGTGGGAACCTGAAGGCCAGAAAATAAAAAGCTAACTGAGAAGAATTTCTTTAAAGAAACATGTTCTGCTCCCTTGACTGTGAACAGCTCTGGTGTAAAGTTTTAGTTTTTCTGAGCAGTGACTATCTTCTGGGCCGCTGGCCAACGGACCTAAGTCCTATTTGCTGTCCAGCACAGATGTTCCACTTTCCACTTAATGAGGGAGTCTCAGCAGGGAGCAGCAGACCTGATAGAAGAGCAGCGAGGGCGGGGGAGCAGGGTGGAGGTGGAGGTGGAGGTTCCTGTCCGACAACTGCACAAAAAATGAAAAAATCAGTCAACAAAGAGTCACATCAGATTCTACGACTTGTACACAATCTAAATGCATTAGGGTCTTTTGTTTTTTCAATAAAACAGTCACAACTTTGCACATAAATATGCAGAATTGTTCTCCAGTATCTGCCGGATGAACCTTACTCACTGTTGTCTGAAGGACACAAACTATAAGAATAGGCTGTAATTCACTGTGCAGCAAATGTAGTGTGTTTAGGTTTTAATATTCAAGCTTTCAGTGTGTGTTGTGTTCAATACACCTGTTCATGCACTGAAGCAGTGGAGTGAATTTGTTCTGCTGAAATATACATGAATATGCCGGTTGATTATGATGAAATATTATTATGTTGTTCACACTATTATGGGTCTTTACCCCATGTACTCCATATGAATAAGTAGGTAAATCAGTGATTAACATAGTTTCAGATCGATAGTAATCACCTACAGAGGTTCACGTGAACAAAAGAAGTAATGAAACGGAACACGAGCTCGTCTGCAGACGTCATTCCGAGAACGGATTGAAATGACTACAAAAGCCATCTCATTACCTTCACATACCATTCTAACACCTCTGATATGTTATTACGGATGTACATTTTCAGGACTGGGAACAGCACTAGGGCGTCAAAGAGAGGGGACATCTAAGAACAATGTCACAAAGTGAAATCATCAGTCTGAGAAAACTAAAATAATCTTCACATTTGAACTGTCATTTAATAATGCAAACATGTCGTCACATCAGTGTGCAGAAACATTTTACAATATACATCATAAACTGTCCACTGTGTTAACATTCATTTGATCGTGGCAGCCTGCTTTAAAAACACCTCCTACGCTTCTGCACAAATCAGCAGGTTGGTTTTCGGTATTCTGCCAGTTCAGACTGGACACAGATTGAATAACCAAATGCCTCTTCTCATGTATGTATTCACAGCATTTACAAACTTCTGTTTGGGAAGTTGAGAGGGGATTCGGTGCTGGCGTTCTATTACCTCAACTTGTTGGATCACCAGTGACGGTGATATTTGTTTAATTTAAATGTTTAAATGATTGTTTTTTTCAGTCATGTAAAGGTGCTAATGACTGTACTACTTTGCACTGGTTAAAAATAATGAAAACATGTCTTACTAATATGTACAAAATGCACAAAAGAAGGAGCTGAATTGTTTTTGTAGCACTGAAAGGGACTTGTTAAGCCGCAATCCTTTTGTGTAGAGAGGAGCTTTTCATCGTGCTGTGGGGGACAGGTAGCCATTCTCCACAAAGCAGCAATCCGTTTTCCTAATGTACAAAATTATGATTATTGCATTAGGGTGAAAGGTATTCATTCAAAGCAGTGAGTAGGATGCCTTTACATGCACAAAGCTTTTGCTCTCCGCGGCTCTGAATATTCCCAGAGGTGCTCCTGGCCAGATGGAGAACAAACCCCTTTATTTGCATGGCATGCTACACTAGCCTTCACCTTCCACAAGATTGAGATTGCGTCCTACCTAACAGTTGGTTAATGAGCTGCTGTGAAGCTGTGCCAACAAGAGCGCTGACACACACCTAATATCATATTGAAAGAGATGGTTTAAAGTCGCTGCTCAAAGTCGCTATCATTTTATGTGATGATTCTATTTCATCATACACAATGCAGTCGATGGACGGTGGATTTATCTTAATTTCACAGAGCTTTTTCTGCTCTGATGAGACAGCATGAGTACAAACAGTACTTTTATAAGCACTATAAGTACTTTTACTACTACTTTTAAATACTACTCAATTTCTTTTGTGTGTGTGTTGGGGGGGGGGGTGCGTACATCAACAGCATAGACAAAACACATGTAACTTTTTACAGACGAGTCATGACCCTGGGTAAGTACCGTTGTTTTTATATGTTCGCCATGCAGGCTGAACTGCATCCTGAACATTTTGGCTGGGTTAATTCGTAGGCATCTGGACTTATTGTCCAGTTGGCTATGAATTAACCCAGCAAGATACCATGACCTGGATGACTGAGAATCTTCACAGACATCCTGAACATTAACTGCCATGTCACTGCCGGTGCAAAGCTTCTTATTACAAACCGACTATTTGTCCGTTCACCTCAATCTGCAGCCAACTTGCTGCCAGCAGGTGCAGCTGCTGTGACCGTGGTCCTGTTGTCACCACTGGGAGATCAACGTTTTGGCACGGCAGTGCTTTTTCAGCATGAGCGGTTTAGTGAAGCCTGTGTTCACCTTCAGGAAAGTGGAGAAGCAAACCTGTGACAGAAATGATGGTTACAAACTCCGCCACTAACTAATCTGTCACTCAAACCACATAAACGCCAACTCCTGTGTGTGCAGACGGCCTCGTCAGGGGGAGGCAGGGAGGTGAGGGGGCCTGTTGGTCTCTGATGTCACCTGGTACCACATCACTAATAAGATATATGTTCTTCTATGTGTTTCATATTTAAAATGAATGATCACTTCTGTCAACGCAGCTCGTGAAACTCATGAAGTGTGGAACTTGTAGGTCAGAACTTTATTTCCTTTGTTTCATGGAGGATCAAATTAAGAGAGGATATTTCACTGTAAATTGCAACAGAATCCAGAGAATATTTACTCACTGATGCTGGAGCATATTAACTTCTTTCAGTGGAGATTATTCTGGACAACAAAAATCTGATGTTTAAAAACAGACATTTTCATTGTAATTCTACTTCTAATTGTAATAATAGTGTTCACATATGCAAGCCAGACAAAGTCATGTTAGGAAGAATTGCTTTAAAAATGGAACTAATCTCATATATCAATGATTAAAGTAAGTTACTGTTGCATATTAGTTTTGTGTAACTTCCTCCTCTCCATCAGTTCCTCTGTGTATATTCACCAGATTTGTGTGTGTGCTCACAGTGGACGGACACTTATAAAGGTCAAATCATATCTGCAGGAGCTCGATGTAGATTTAGTGGACGAAGTTGGGGAACAAGCTGTGTTTGAGCCAGAGAGAAGCTGTGGTTAAGTACCTTCATACCCCTGCGAGAAAGAGGTGTGTGGCTTTATTAATACAGTGTGTGGAAGCTGTGTGATGTCTGTAAACACATTCAATCATTGTGTAGCTTTCTGTGCAGTGCTGAGGAGGTGGTCCGTGCGCAGCAGCAGGCTTAATCAACTATTTACATGCGCAGATACTTCTGCTCTTAACTTTCCTGCTTCTCTCAATCAGTCAGTGCATGTGGCTGAGAATGAAACAGTTGTCTATTTGACATCTGATTAATCTGCCGGCATGTAGATTTAATTTACGGTCAATATCATCTAAAACAAAAGTTAATTCCATTTTGACAGAAAAAAACAAGATTATTTTTTTTGTTGGGGACGGATCAGTGTTGTACTGCTTTGTTGCTGCTGTTTTTCTGTCCAAATAAAAGAAGCTTGAGTGTTCTTACACTTACTCATACACTATTCTTCAGAGAGACATTATTAGAGGAATGTTGTGAGCGGCGTACAGTACGGTGGTGATGTAACTGCTGACAGGCCACTTGGGGACACGCAAACAAGGCTGTTTCAAACACGAATGTCTCTTTGATTTCATTCCATCGACTGCATGTAAACTGAAATCATTCATGTTACGTCATTTGTGATTTGTGGGCATAAAAACACTCAGTTTGCCGGATTTCAGCCTTTTATACATTAGATTATAAAGAGAGAAATTCAAAAAGGGTTAGAATTTTAAAATGCACATCTGAAAAAAAATGATACCC
>CAAKHB010005402.1:230216-274772 GCA_901007665.1 Aeoliscus strigatus
CGCAAACAAGGCTGTTTCAAACACGAATGTCTCTTTGATTTCATTCCATCGACTGCATGTAAACTGAAATCATTCATGTTACGTCATTTGTGATTTGTGGGCATAAAAACACTCAGTTTGCCGGATTTCAGCCTATTTCAACCTATACATTAGATTATAAAGAGAGAAATTCAAAAAGGGTTAGAATTTTAAAATGCACATCTGAAAAAAAATGATACCCATGTGCAGATACGTCTGTAGCACAGATTGACCTGTGGGTAAAAAAAAAGATCTCGGGGGTCAAGAACAGAAACTAATCTACAAAATGATTTGTGATACCTGAGATCGGATGGCACCGCGGAAAAAGACAATAATCTGAGTCAAACAATTTAAAATCACCATCCTTTAGTACCTGCAACATCCGGCTGACAGCAACACTGATACAAAGACTGCCATCAAACTTACACTCTCAGAATGAAGACATCGCTCATATTTCGATTGAAACGTCCGTCAACGTTAGCTCACTCTCTATCCACAGGGGATAACCCACCATCTCTTCTCCTCTGAGACATTCACTGGCACGCGCAGTGATCACGTAATGTAGCTCCGCCAGATGATGGAATGACTACGTGAGCACGTTCCGCGGGTGTCTCTCAGCGCTCTGTCACAGAAAAGCCTCCAGTCACTGCTTAGTGGCAGAAGATGCATTACATCGCGGTGACATTCGAAATAGTCCCCACGGTGCTTTGCCATTGCCATGACTGACAGCCCAGGGTGGGAAACCTGTGCCATCCCATAATTCACCAGATGCTCTGTGCTCTCTGCTCTCATGGAATCCCGCTCATTCTTACTTCCCATGATGCACGGAGCCGTGTCAGTGTCACTGTCTGTGTTGTCTCTAGGTAGCATCGTCTCAGTTGTATAGTGCATTTGTCTGTAAAACAAACACATGCAATTACAGATAGTTTAAACACAAGTTGAGTTCTGATGTTTCTCTCTCCTGTTTTTTTGCGATAAATTCCAAACATGCACATTCACATATAAGCTGCTGTTTTAATAATAACCAAAGAAAAGATACAGGAAATGAAATCCGTCGGTACTTGCTGCACTTGAAAAATACTCCAATGCTGTTGACCACTAGGATGCTTACAAACCTACAGCAGCTTGAGAAGTTGGAGTTGAGTCAAGAGTTACAATTTGGTAAAGTTCTGAATTATTGCTGCTCAGATGTTGTCAGCCGGTGCATGACAGTGTACATCTGGAAAATTATTTAAAACTATAGTGTTAACCAGCCGGCAGCCAGGAATTATTAATTGCACAAATCCAAACCCATTAAATTGTAGTTTAAAATGTATAATGAATTGCAGCAGCAGGAGGAAAGGAGAAGGAAGAACATGAGCAGCACTCTCACATTCTCTATTTGTAGGATGCCTGAGCGTCACCCAGTGGTGTTCTTCATTCATCCTGTGGTCCAGAACAAGAAGAACATGTTGCAGACATGAACCCAAACACACAGGCGAGATCTCCCAGGCTGTCTTCAAAAACCACAACCAAACCCCCACGCTGATCTGCTTAGTCGTCCTGGCCCTCAACCCCCTAATGAACAAGGCCAAAAGAACTCCTGGGTTTAGCTTCTTCCTCTTACTCCATCTTAACAAGATGTCTCCCGGTGCGCTTGCTCGTCCTCTCACTTGGACACACACACACTCACACACGCACACGTCCCAATCCCCAAACCACTAACCCTCAGACCAATCTGTCTGTGGCACTAAAGTATTATTAGACTTACACACCCCCTCAAAGGGGAAACAGTGAGTGCTGAGAGCTGGAAGATGAGATCCGTATGCTACAGGGGCTACTAGTTCCATTAAAATGACATTCACCAGGGCCTTAGTTATCATTGCCCCTGACGTTCTTCGGGATGTGGTGGGGCTCGCTGATCCATGACCGAACATCTCTGGCATCTATCTTTCAGGTTTTGAGGGACGTTTTTGTGAAATTGACAGCGATGAATGTAGCTCACGTCCGTGCCAAAACCAGGGCAACTGCGTGGACCAGATCAACGGTTACAGGTAAAGAGAAGTAAACAGGTGAATGAATCTTTGTTTCAGGTGACTTTTGCTGCAGATTCTACACATTAGTCAGAGCGAAATATATTCTGAGCTCATGCTCCATTTCCACAGTCAATTTATTGTTAATTATTTATTGTTCAACATCAAGGTTTAGATTCAGAACCCAGGCGAGCGTCTCAAGCTCTTTTCATGCTGAGGAGCCAGAAGAAAGAAAACTTTCTTTTTCTGTGTACGATAAAATATCCGTCCTTTCTTGTGTGTTCTTCTTTAGGTGTGAGTGTGAGATGGGATTTTCTGGCCTTCGCTGTGAGGAAGACGTCAATGAGTGCGCCTCAAACCCGTGTCTCAATGCTGGACTTTGTCAAGACCTTGTGAACAAGTAGGAATCTGCTGTTATTTGATTTGACTGCATGCTGTAACCTGTGTTCACAGAGCAAAGGCATTGCAAATACCCGAAAATGCCAGTTAAAAAAAACCCCCAAGAAATACAGTAGCGTGAATTTGCTTCAGAGGTCGAAAGGAATAAAACCAAGTCTATGCTGCTTTTCTTCAAAGTGCTCCGGTTTATATAACAAGCCCGTCTTCATCCTTGACATACATACACTGCTGCTCTAAAGACAGAGAGCAAATTCAGCAGGAACACATCATGTATCTAGATTGGGCTTTACTCCACTGGTGCTCCTCTCTGCTGTGCTTAATGGGAGCCCCGGGGCTTGGAGGCTCAGTCGGACAGATGGGTAGAGAAGTCCCAGGGCCAATTTGAGTCCTAAATGGTTTGTCTCTAGTTTGTCTCCCGTCATGATTTGGCTCCCATGTGACCTGGCCCTGCTCAGAGCACTCCCCTGATTGCACAGTCCAGGGAGTTGACATCAGGTGTGTTTTAACCCCGCCGCCCACCACAAGCTACATCCCCTGACCAAACAAGCTGAACAAGTCCATCTGCACCGGCGTGATGAATCGGACGCCGCAGTATACTCGCTGCGCTTTCCACTCTTATTTGTTTGTAAAAGGAGCCGGCAAAGAGTCTTATCTCATCAGCGCAGGTCCAGGTGAAAAATAATACTTTGTTATCGACCGATCTGGTGGCAGTGGTGGTGGCCCAGCACAGAGCGATAAAGCGTTAATGTTATCACGACACTGTCTCCGACCAGTCCAGCCTTCAGAGTTTACCTAATTATTTGGCACAGTTCTTTTGTGCTACGTGACAAAAGATATCCCTGAAAATTTGATGTAATGTAACTGGCCAAATGATGAAAAATACTGCTTATCAAATGTCGTTTGGATTTGAGCGGCGAGGCGTCGAATTACGTGTTTTCTTATTATCTCACCTACAAACAGGATAACCATCTCCTCAGAGGTACACGGTCAAAGGAAATTAGACCCGCCAACAGCTGGGGAGAGAGATTTAAATTGAATAAAGCACATTATTGGACACGTTTGGCTCCTCTGCAATAAATCATCCAACATAATTCAAAAATGAAGTTACACACAGGGAGACTTAATTGCTGCCATATTGTTCTGCTCCGTATAAAGAGCTGTCAGTCGGCCTGAGAGCAACGAGCGGCTGCTAATCTGCTCCTTAGTTTGTCTCTGCTGCTGTTTCCTAATTCAGCTCCACATTAAGCCTGTAGGTTTTGCTGAGAAACTGTCTAAACTGTAACAAACTAAACATATAATTATTCTACAATTACCACACCGGTCGCTCCTTCCTTGAACTCCGTCTTCTCTCGTCTTCCATAGGTTCCTCTGTGTTTGCCCTCCTGGTTATTTTGGACCACTGTGCGACCTGGATGTGAATGAGTGCGAAGTTTCACCTTGCCTACACGAGGGCATCTGTATCAACAAGCCGGGGGGCTTCAAATGTGTCTGTCGCCCTGGATACTCAGGTAGCAGCTGCCCTTCGGTGACACGAAGATCAATATGAAGAGTCTGCAAAGCTTATCAAGACTGTTGTAGCCGCACGCGGTTGGAGCAGCTCTGACACAGATTAGTGTAAAAACCGCTGCACAATGCTTGCTTTTAATTAGCTCACCTGCCTCGGAGAGATACAGCAGTTCCTCTTCACTTAACGGAAAATTAGATAAATACACGTCACATGTTTTATCTGATGGAAACTTCTCAGTGTCTCTTAGGCGCCTTCATTTCATTTCATCAGCCTCTCCAGTCTCCCAACGCTATTGTTGTTTAGCTTCAATCCATTTGTCTTATTTTCCACCCAGACAGTTATTGAGCTATTTTAGCGCGTGTGTGCGCTCGCGCTATCTAAAGCCGATTCTTGTCAGGTGCTGGGAAGATTAATTTCATTTGTCTTCCACACTCTATCATCAATTTATCCTTCCCCAATTGAGAGAGGGGGGAAGTCTCTGAGGCATTGCTACTCTGGAGAGCAGAACCTGACACACATGGCCCAATTCCCACAGAAGCAGCTTTTATTATTAGGCCTACGCACAGCATAGAACCAGTCATTACTTTTTCTGTTGCTCCCAGCTCATCTGAGGAAACAGGCTTCCTCAAGAGAGCGAGTGGCTAGAGGATACAGTTTGGATTGGCACCAACCAGCTGGATCCTACCCAAAATATTTGCTCTAGTAACATGTAATAGCATCGCAACTTCCTACAGGAACACAGAGTTCCATGGGGCTGCTTTTTTTTTTTTGTAGACATAACAATTTCCCATCACGTGCTGCTGCAGCCTGATTGAAATCTTTCCTCTGCTTTGATGAACACGATGACTCCTCCGCTGCAGCGCTGAAATACTGTAACTGGTTGTGTCATTGATGGAATCCTCATCATTTGCATCACCTATCGAATGCTCTTTTTCCTTCAACAGCGGAAGCTGCTCGTTGATAAATCAAGTTGCGCTGCAGCAGCTTGCGCTCATAGATGTGATTCATTTTCAACAGTGCCTTTGGAAACGCTACAACTTCAAGTTTGAAATATAATAGGAGTGAAAATTTTGAATGATCATTTAAGCTCCAGTTACAGAGGCAAATCAGCTGGCAGACAGGTGGCGCCACAGAAATGCAGTGCAATGCAACAAAAATAGCACATTTACTTGTAATTACACCACAAGTCCCATTTTCTGCCCCTTTTGTTTGTTTGTCATGTTTATTTTGATATGTAAACAAAAAGCTGAGCATTTTGCAAGGATGTTAACATCACACAGGAATACAAATCAACTGAATAGTTAGATAAATAAAAAAAAAAAAGTAAAATGTTTGAAAAGAATGAGATGAAGTAGAACTTATTAACTTATTAAGAACTTATTAACTTATTCCAGACAGAGTATATAATCAGTCACAAGCTTCTGGGCCTCAATAGGGTAATGTCTGAAGAAAAAAAAAAAAAAAAAGTATTTCATGTGTTTAAGTTTGAGTCAGGAGGAAGCTACAACTTCAGTGTAGTCATGTGTGTTTGTATGGAATTTTTCTCTTCATGCATCATTTTCACATCTGCAGTGTAAAGCGCTCCGTCATTAATGGGGAAGTTTAAATGGGCTCTGAAGTCCAATGTGTTATTTAACTCCACTGGATGTGTGTCCCATTCTGAGGTCAGAAGTCATTGCTCTGACATGATTAATGTGCGATGCTGTTTGTATAAATCACGTCGGCGCACAGTGTTTGTCAGCTCCTGTTTTCTCTTCTTCACCCATCATTAAGGAGCATGTTCCCTTGAGTGATGGTACAGTGCAATCAGCACATTGTTGCAGTTTCCTGCAGTCAGCACATTGCTGGATGATGATGTTCTGCCTTTCTCACTGTTGTTCAGCTCTTCAGTAAATTCAATGGCTTTGCTTGGTGAGCTCGGTAAATGGGATTTGGTCATTATTTCCATCTCTTCCACAGAGTCTCTCCAGAGATCTCTCACTTTGGACTTTTAATGATTGGGTTCGATTTTTTTCGTTGAGGATTAAGGCGGGTGTCACTTACTGCAACTATGTGAATTATACAGTGTTTGGTCCCCTTTTCCTCAGGAGTCTTAATTTTGGTGTTTTTTTTCTGAATTGCATATACAGAAACATGAGAGCAGTAGCACATAAATATGCAGGAATACAGTATGTGCAGTGATGACTGAGATTTGCATCCCTTCACTAACCTGTAACTCAGGTTTAAACCAGTACATTTTTTGTTCCATGTGTATCAGGATTATCACATGAATGTATGATGAAGTCACATGTATTTAATCCACACATACTTTGTGATGTACAATGTACATTGTCAGGACAAACCAGTTCCCGTTGTTTTTTTTGTTTTGTTTTGTTTTGTCAGTATTTACCGTCAGTTGGAAATGAAGACAGATATCTTTGCACTGGTCTCAGCATGTCGACTATTTAGAGAGCCTTTTCAGCTTGAGCGTGGACCCGTGTGTTGCTCTGACCACTAATTTGATGTCACTTTATGAATTTGAAACGGTAATGTGGAAAAACTGATTTTCCATCTGAGGGAACGCCATTACTTTTCATTTGAGCTTAAATTCTCTCATTACTCTCATGTTGTTTCGTTATCTATAGTTCTTTTTATTTGCAGTCTTACATTCATTTTGGATATTGTGTAATATTGTTTGTTTGTTGTTGTTGTTCATGAGTTGTTTTTGCCACCTCTGTAGTCACAATCCTGTTATCAGTCTTGCACCACAAAGGAATCATTTCACATTCTCCACAGAGGAAATGTGATGTGATTTTGACACTAAAGAGCTTTTGAACATGATAAAACAGGGGAGGCGGCACTAAGTAAATTCATGCTCTGATGTCGGTTTGTTTGTTTATTTTTTTACATCTGTAGCAGCTCACAAATGCAAAGCATTAACTGTGGGTCGCTCATCTTCCTTCATCTCTGGTCTGATTAATCTTTTACTTTTTTTTTCCTGTTATTTTTGATAATTCTGTTACAAAAACATTTATGTGGGTGTCGATGACTCCGTACTTGCCTGTTTCTGTGGGTTTTGCATAAAATAATGATATGGATCGTTTACGAAGGCATACGATGCGACGGGATTCACGGTGAAGGTGAAAGTTACAATGAAACATATCAATAAGTCTGTAAGCAATGTGACCTAGATGCAAAACTCTTTCTAGAAATCTATTGAAAATAATGAATGAGGCTGACAAAGCAGTTTACATCATCAGTGGGATACACAGTCCTGCAGATAATCATTATAGTTTGACAAGGGCATACATCAGCCATGCTTACCATTGGAGGGTAGAGTTGTTCTGTTGTTGTTGGTTTTAAACAGTCAAATGTTGCTAAGCTCACAAATCAATTATCCTCAGTGTATGAATGTGACTAACTCCAGCCTAATATTCTGCCGATGATCAGTGCCATAGAACTCCACTGCAAACAAACACACCAGAGCCACACTGATGAATCTGGTCAACAATAGACTTTGCCAGTGTTGTTTATTCCTCTTTGCTCTTCAGCTTCACAACAGTGTAAACATGGGACAGGAAGCCTGAAGTGGGATTTGCGGGTTTGAGAACTAAAGTCAGGTTCAGCATGTGATTTTTGGAATCATGATTGTGTTTGGTTTTTTTTTCCACTGTTCTAAAGATCATTGATTCACTGAATTATTATGTGTTTATTCTTCGTTAGCTGATACATTTTATGACTGATGGGGCTGCACAGTAGCTGAGAGAATTATACTAAAAACTATAATACTTTAATGTATTGATTCAGCTAGAGTTGAATCATGCTGTAACGATAAAGAATTCACACCACTGACTGTACTGTAGTTCTATGAGGCGTAGGCTCCGCCCCTTTTGTGTGAGCATGCTCACAGGAAAACATAGAAAATGAAGTGAATTCATGCTGAACTTCCTTGACACAATGTGATGTCTTTGAAACTTTGCATTGCTGTTTTACTTCATGCTTATTTGCAATAAACGTCTTCCGTGGACATGGTTTCAGGTTAAAAATGACCTTTCTCCTGTTAAGCTGTTAAATATGTAATGCCTCACTGACGTACGCTTCATTTCACAGGGCCAAGGTGTGACGTTAACATTGATGAGTGCGTTTCAAAGCCGTGCCAAAATGGTGGGAGATGTATCGATGCACCTAATCGATACGACTGCTTGTGTCCTGACGGCTTCATCGGTCTCAACTGTGAGACCGACGTTAATGAATGCTTGTCAGCGCCGTGTCTTCACGGGAGGTACAGACCTTTGTCCGTCATTTAAAACTCAAATACTCACAAATGAATAGACTACTTTCTCTTCTGCTCCCAGTGAACTTATCGAAAGGAGATGTATGTTGTCATTAAGTTCCCAGAAGAAGGAAAAGACCTTTTTTTTTAGATAATTTCATATATTAGTATATTATATAGTACTCTCATCACTAATGTCTGAATTTAATTCTCTCTTTTGGCCTTTGTAGCTGCCACGATGGAATCTATTCGTACTCCTGTCTCTGTGAATCAGGATGGGCCGGCGTCAGATGTGAAACAAACATTGATGTGAGTGGAGATTAATTCACCTGCGGGATGTTGAGGAGGAATGTCAGGAGATGTTTGTAATCGCTGTGTGGCCTTTGCTATCACTAACTGTATTGACTCTCCTACAAGATCAGTCAATTCAAGTACCCAGATCATGTAAGCGGTGCACAAATACCTGATTAAATACAATTGCTCATTAATGTCTAATTGATTTAAACACAGCACAGCTTCAGCTGGACTCCAGAGATAAGATATCGAGTTGTTTGCAAGATCTATGTGAGCAACTAGTTGAATGGATAAAACCACTGTCTCGTTTCTGCCGTGGAAGAATTCATCTTGGTCGTGAGTTGTGTTTTGTTCCTTGACAATCATTCGTTTCAGATCATTTCTTATCCGTGTGGTTTCTGTTCACAGGACTGTGCGTCTGCTCCCTGTTTGAATGGAGGCTCATGCGTGGATCTGGTGGATAAATATGCATGTTTCTGCCCGGACGGTTACACAGGGAAGAGCTGCGAGAATGACGTAGACGTGTGCAAACAGGCCGCTTTCAACACCTCACTGTGTTTCAATGGGGCAACGTGCATTGATGGCGAAGGATCCAACTTTACATGCAGGTAAGATGATCTGCTGATGGCCGGTTGTCGCCGATGAAATGACATGGAAACGTTGTCCCTTTGGCGGTGTCACGTTTGACCTGAAACAGGCAGCGTTGCAGTTTTACAGGGCAAAACTATCTATCTTTCTGTTTCTACCCACCGCACACACAGATGCAGTACGGCTGACAGGCTTCTGATATTTCCTGACTATTTTTTGTTTCATTTTCCTCTTTCCAAAACACCAAAGCACCGGTGTAATGAAAGGTGGCTTGACGGGATAAACTACTTCACTATCAACAAACGTGATGTGTTTCTTTCTCTGTGATGAAACGTTCTAATTCTACATTACACATACATTCTTCATCTTCTTCTTCTTCTAATAAAGTATAAAGTAAAGAAAAATTGTAGTACTTTTTATTGGGAAACACGATTCTTTAACTATGAACTGGTAAAATATTACACATCTCAAATCTCGACTGTCTTTCAGAAATAGTTGCGAGAATCTTTTATAGAAGTCATAGTCCTCTAAGTTAGTTGCAGAAGAAGACGACATATATTAATCCTGAAGGAAATGAACTTTCTTTTTTATGTAACCTTTTTTCAGGGGTCACACACACACACACACACACACACAAAAAAGGCATGCACATCATCAGCCTTCTGATTTCTCAAACCATTTGGCCACAAATGCCCGCAGTGAATCATTAGTTTTTAATTGCAGACATGCAACCCCCCTGGGTGATGATGAATGGCGTCTGAATACAAGGTGTGTGTAGTGAGAGTGTGCCAGTGTGATCCAGCAGCTGCCGTACAGTCAGCCGCTCTGTCTAACCTCGTGCCGCTACGTATTTGCTCAGTGACGTTTGCTGGGCTGCCAGCTCTGAAGAGGTTGCTGGTCTTATGTAGTGTTATTATTCTCAGTATTGATTTAATGGATTGTCTCCAGCCCCGGTGTATTTTTTCTTCATTATGATTGCTGTATTTGTGTGTTAACTACAGAGGCCACACTCTGTAATTAACTGTTTGTTTACAAAGGAGATACATACAGTACATGCCGAAAACAAACTTAAACACAGCGTCCAGTGTACAGTGATCTGGAATAAATACTGGTGTGCGCAACACATCACTCTATAATCAACAGTTCATGCCTAAAGCCTCCAGAAGTGCCAATACAAGATGATACCGACTTAAAAGAATTGAGCAGTTAATAATACATTAGCATGGCTGCACTTTGCTTAACCTAGCCATTACTCACACTGATAAATAAATAATCTGCTCCCCTAAAGGATGAAGCGTACAGCCAACAACGTACTTTAACTGTGCATTACTGCTGGTCATTTAAATTTAAATGATTTCACGTAGAAGAGATTTTGATTAGTCAGCACATTCAAACGTTATTAAAGTAACGTAATTTTATCCAAATCTGAAACACTTGAAAAACAAATTATATATCCAGTGTAAAATACAGAACATACATTTACTGATTTACTACTCATTTACTGACACCATTATTATATCCATTATATCAATGTGTATTCTTGCAGATCTGGAACTAGTCAATGACAGGTCTGATTTAGAGAAAGACAGCAATTCACACTCGTATTCACATTTGAGCACAATTCTGAGTCTACAGTTAACCAACTGCACAGTTTTAATCTGAAATGAATTTGATTATATTGTTTATTCTTAGCAACGGTTTAATCACTGTTCCTGAAACTGTTGCGGTGTGTCGACTGGAGAGAAAATGTAGGTGTTGCTGGATGTTTCACTGCAACAATTGTAAAACAGTTACTTTTACAGGGCGATTACTCAGATTCTCCCACAAAGTCACTGTCTTTATTTTACAGCAGTTTGCTTGCACAGCGGCGGAAGGAGTCCTCCATTCTGGACCGCAGATCACACACACACACACACACACACACACACACACACGTGTGGAGACATATGAACACAGCTTACATTGCTGACCCCGGAATCTATGATTGAGGGTTGACATGGTTCCTCTTTCCCTTTTATCTGCTAAAAATATCCTCGTCTGTCGTGTGTGGCCGTGGTGCTTCACCAGCTCGTACACGGGCGCTAGTTGTTTCCACTACTGCCATCTCACAGGATGAACACTTTGGACTCCTCATTATGGCATAGACCCACACAGCAGTGTGGTATTCCTGCAGTAAAACAGTCCATAGTCCGCCCATTTAGTGTGAGTCACTCTTGCACCCATTTACATCACAGACTGTGACTTTAAAATCACATGCAAAAAGCCTTCAATGAGAGACCAGTGTGTTCCGTGTGTCCACGTTCTTGTTCCAGTTGAATAGAAGAGTTTAGTCATGCTATTACTAATGTGCTCAAATGCAGAATCAGTCATGCAATAGTTTCTTGGACAAACAACAAGAGATGTGTGTTGTTTTTAGCTGCATATTATGTTTGAAGTGGTACATATTTAATTCTGCACCTGTTCTCAAAAGCACTCCATTATCTCTCTGCGATGGTGGTCAGCGAAGGGGTTACACATGAAACCATTTGCCTGTTTTCTGATGTTGTAGTGTTACGTGATTTAATCAGCGCTGCCTCACAGATCAAGTACAAAACCCAAAGAGGAATTTTATTTCCATGAATAAAGCACACGTTTGTTAGCATTTTCTGAAACAGAAAATGACTCCAGTGAAAAAGTGCAATGTGAAGAGTTTCTCCCCACAGCTCAGAAAAAAATGTTCAAAGTTCAGTGGGCTTTGAGATCAGAGTCTGTGTATTGGAAATCTATGCTGGCCAGCAGAGCTCGGTCTTCGTGGCTTATACCAGCTTTGATGCATGATCAGGCTCATTGTCCAGCTGACAAATGACTGCTCCTCCACAAAACATGTGGGTTTGACATCTGCACAGTCACTGCCCCAGGTTTAGTTTACTCCAAACTATATCTGAATATTTCCTCCCACATGTTTGACTGGGGGTGATGCAGAAGCTGTATTCATCATTTAAGGCTTGTTGTTGTTGTTGTTGTTGTTGTTGTTGTTGTTGTTGTTGTTGTTGTTGTTGTAAGCGTGTAGAATATTAAAACAGATTTCTGGCAGAAACAAATGCACTCGTCCACTCCTACAACAGCATTTCCCATCAGGAAAAGTGCTTGGATCTGTTTTGACTGGCTGTAATCACCCCCTCCAAATGTTTCTGTGACACGATTCACAGTATTATCGCAATCATTGTTAGGATATATGCAACGCTAGTCAAGGATAAGAACTAAACAAACATTATGTGATTAACATTGACCTTAGATAATTGAATTAATTTTGACTTCAGCAAACAGAGCAGGATGTTGGTCACGCCAATGTGAACTCAAATTAAAAGTGCTGGACCAAGTTCCTGGCTCTCCTCCTGTTCTGTAGGAGGCATCTCATCGTCCTGACCTCCTTTCCGAAGAGTGTCCACACATCCATAAAGATTGTTTGAGGATGAGATGAAGCTACAATGAACTGCCTCTGGTGGAAGTTTAAAATTAATACTCTGGACTGAATGTTTGACAGCATTTTCAAGTAATGATGGAAATTCACCATCATCATGAGTTGTGTGTATTTCTTCAGTTGTGTGTCTTCTCACTGATGAAGATACATGTAGGCACCACCGTCGATACATGTAGGCACCACGTTAATTCAAGATTTATTTTGTACCCACACTTTTTTTTTTTAAAGACAATATGAAACTATGATGACAGCCGTGGAGTCGGTGTCTTCATGGTAGTTTTCTACGACACAGTTCCTGTAGGTTTTTGTCACAGACAAGTGAGAGAATAGAGACGGAGCAGGACATGATCGCTGATACTGACTGGATGGTGGATGGATTCATGCTCTGAATGTGAGCCCTGAGTGATCTTCAGTGGTTTAAACTGACAGACATCAATGAGTGTGCGTCTCTATACCGACCACATTTCCAGCCAAACGGACGCCCGTGGTTGCAAAGGACTGATTCTCATACTATCGACCTCTCAAATGCAAAAAATACTTGAATTAATTCAACATGTTCATTGGAATTCTGAATTTCTTATGCATCAAGTAATATAAAAAAGCTACCCAGGAAAAAAAGTTTCATTCATTTTGTTTTTGATAAATACTAAATAAAAACTGTGTGTGTCAGCTCAGTGATACAGCCTCCAACTTTAACTGTGTGATGTTTTCTCAGCTGTCCACCAGGTTTTGAGGGGGATTTCTGTGAGGTGGATGTTAACGAATGTTTCTCAGCTCCCTGCCTGAACGCTGCTATTTGCCAAGATGTTATTAATAGCTATGTCTGCCACTGCAGGTCAGGTAAGTCGCTCAGACATGTGAGTTCCTCAATTTACTTCAATCTGAGGCAGCAAAGTAGATTTATAAATGTCTGTAACAGGAAAGCCTTTGTCCCTTTGTTTCTCACAGGGAAGCCACATTCCCTTAGTGTGCCCAGACGAGGCAGAGTGCAGTTATGTAAACCCTCTTAATATTTGCACGTCCATACAGGACTAGCAAGGACCATATACGTGTCAGGATGGGTTCCCATAACGCTGACATCGCTGACATAGTTTCTTTCTCTCAAAGAAATTCAGAAGTTATCTGCGTTTCTCTGGGGGAAAATTTATAGTCATACAGTTCTAAAAAAAAAAAAAAGTGATAAAAAGATGATACCACCTCGGCTCATTAAAATGTATGTGGCGTCTTTCTCTTTAGTGAAAGCCTTTTCTTGTCCGTGTATGTGTGTGAACCCTAAAAGAAGCAAATCAATGTGGGAGAATCTGATTGATATTCACTTCAGAGGCTGGAAGTGGGAGAGCCGGGGCTCACCACTGCACTCTGTGGGCTTTTGTTCCTGGCAGGTTGGACAGGCCTTCACTGTGAGGATGACATTAATGAGTGCCTTCCACAGCCCTGCATCCATGGGATATGCGTTGAGAATGATCCAGGCTATGGCTACACCTGTTTCTGTCATCCTGGATTTGTGGTGAGGCTCCCCACCTGTTTGTCCCTCACCCTTTTTTTTTTTTTTAATTAACCTTTACCCCCTTGCATCCTCACGTATTCAGCGTTCCCTAGACATTTTTCTATGTTTTTTCATGGGCAAATCATTAGTTGAAAGAAGGTATGAGGAAATTGAATGATTATTAGCGTTTCATGTCAAACTGAAGACTCAATTCATCATAACAGGGGTTATGTGTTCAAAAGACCTTAAATGTTAATTCATTGTCTCATAAAATGTGAACCTTATTCAAGCTGTTGTCATTTCAGTGTACACACACTGCAGGGTTTTTTTTTTCTTTATGCACAGGGGATAAACTGTGAGCACAACTACGATGATTGCCTGTTGAATCCATGTCCAGAGGCGTATTCTTGCGTCGACGGCATCAACAAGGTCACCTGCCTTTCTCCTACCACGGATGCTGTTCCCGTGACGACTGCAGTCAAGAACATCACTCGCGGCTTCACACCCAATGTGCAAACGCCAACGGCTGAGCAATCGACAGGTACAAAGCACACTGTGGCTGCCTGTGAGAGGCGGATGAATACTGCAGTGCCCTCGTACCTTTTTCTTAAAACAGATGTAGCTGTCGGTGCTGTCTGTGTTGAACATATTGAGAACTGAAAACAACTATGGGATGTAGTCGAGTTTAAAGAGCGTAATCTCACCTGTGCCGAGACATTAATTTGAAAGAAAGTTTACCGAGGGACAGAATGTCTTTTGAACAACACTTACTTATAGTGCAGCAATTTCAGGAATACTGGTCTAGAAAAAAACATCAAAGTGGACTGTTTGTGCCTACATTTTCCACCAAAAACAAAAAGTTAAATAAAAAACACAGATGAGGTTGATTACATTTTGTATTGTGAGCCATTTTGATGTCACATGTATATGGGGCTAGTGCTAGCTAGCTAGTGCTACATACTAATGTACCATCTAGTTGTTGAGAGGGAGAATTGGACCCAAAATCTGCTTAACAAATGAGCTCTTTTTTTGTTTTTTGTTTGATTTTGTTATCATCAAAAAAATAATCTCGTTGAAAACATCCAATGAGCAATTCTGACATTTGAGGAACACAGCCAATTGACTTAAATGACAGCATCTCACCCTTCAAATTCTTTAGAAAATATATTGGAAACTCACCTTGTACACATTTATTCTTCTCTGAATCCTCTTAGCAAACATTTATTGCTGCACAAGGTCGTTTGGAATAAATGTAAAAACTAAAACAATTCCAATTTCCTATTTGGATTATATCCGCCATCACTCCAACAACCGTCTCAGATCACAGTGTGTAACCTTTCTGGTACTGAATTAGGTCGTCGTCTTTGTGAGCAGAGGGACTCACAGCACTGGGCAGATTGTTACTTCATGACAGATGAGCTCGATCTACCTTTGAAACTGCTCACAGACCTGTAAAACAGACCTATTGAACACAGACGAGCTTGAACCAATTCAGTGCGACACTCTGAAAATCACTCTGGGCCAAACATAATGGAGTCCTACGGACTGCACCTGATCCAGCCCGAGTCTGATACATTGGCTTTGAGAGGGTTAAATCTACACGACGAGACACAGTGAAAGGAAAACAAATGCTGGCATCTACACAGCAAAACAGCCCTTTACTCCTTTACACATAAGTGCATAATCAAAGTAAATAAGTTTTAAAGTACGTGAAGGAAGAAACTCATGAATTTATCTAACTAGGTCACCATCTAAAAGCATGCAGTGCCCATGGTGCTGCTGGAAATAGACTCAGACAGCGCTCCTCTAAAACCAAGATTGCTCCACAACCTTTGAAAAAAGAACGAGTCAACAGGAATTTAAACCAGCCCATTGAGTTGAAATGGGACACTGACTGTGCAGGATACTCATTCTATAATGTCATAACTCGCTCCCAAACCCTGATCCTCTCTGGTGGTTTGTCATGTGAAGGTTTAATCCACAAATGAAAGACTTTTTCACAGTCGAAGATCTTGGAGGTTCTGCATCCTTTCTGTCTTCTGTACCCGCCATGCTGAGCTGCAAATAAAGACAGGTGATGAGAAACCAAAGGGGCCACGACGAGTGTGTCGGGAATGCCTCTTCAAAAATCCTCTTGATGAGTCGGACATTAGGCTGAGGAACATTTAAAACATGTGCTGTCCGTCTTTTGAGGTTCCTCCGTCAGACGCTCTCCTGTTTCACCTGCATTTGAGCGCACAACCGTTTGTTTGTGCAGCTTGTTTACAGCTCTGCTGACAATAACTGTATATATATATTCTATTACACAAGTACAACAGTGAGTCGCGATGTCATCCATGATGTATACGTATGAATAATCACGGTAACAGAACGAGGTGAACACCTTTAGCCGTTCATGTCGTGATTGCTTGTTTTACAAGAACTGACAAAGCGTCACATGACCTGTTGGAGCGTTCCATCAGTAGTTTTGAAGCCACACAACAAAGACGTACTTAGATATTGTATTTAAAAAAGGCAGCAAAGATGACGCTCTCTGAGTAAATAATATTCAAGGGAATCTTCTTATATCGCATATTTGGAGCACATGACATTTTTTTCCTGCCAATTTTGTAGATAAGAAATGACCTTTTGCCTTCCCTGAGGGCTCAGAAATTGCAGGAGTCTAAGAATGGTCCTCAGCAGTATTTTATCTCTGTCCCATGACAAGTTCAATCAGTCAGTCTATTACCTTCCCCAATAAATCACGGGCAAAACAGGACTTACATCATGGCTACTTTAAATAAATGGGACATAAAGTCTATATCAATTAAATGTCGTCGGCCAAAGTCTATCTTTATATTAATTGATCCTGAGTCTACATTTGCCCAAATATATTTTTCTGGTGGAATATCTTATGCTATAACCTGTCCGACATTCGCGTACTGCAACATTGCGCTCCACCTTTCTAAGTTACATTAAATATGACTCATATCAATTTTCTCACCTCTTTTATGGACACGTATTAAGACGGGCTGTAATTAGATCGGCTCCGGAAGATTTATATCTCTGAAATATTCCCACTGAGACAACTTTTTTTTCCTTTCAAACAAGAAAAGGCCTTTGAACAGGGTGACAAACTCCTTGGTCAGCGTTATGTTAACCTTCCTTTTTCTACCCGTTAATATGACTGCAGTGAAAGGAAAATACTGCACATAGTGAGTTATTGAAAAGTTCCAAAGGTATAAATTGTACTGTGACTGGTTGCCTTAGCTCTGCAGATGAAAAAAAATTGGTGTGAGAATGTAAAATAGTGGCAAAACAGGAGACCTTTGAAGGCGAGACGGAAGCTAACTGCTAATGAGGCATGATCCAGCCTCCTGGCAGCCGCCTCAGTCTGCATCAAAGACAACATCAGACTAAACAAGGCTTTAAAATTAATGAAAAGCTTTGTCTCTGAGGGCTAATTTTCCATCATCAGCATTGGCAATCCCCATTGTCAGGAGTGAAGCAAAAGACAGCGCAGCATTGTGGCTGCGTGCATTTATCCTCATTAATTCACAGATCACAGTGGGTCTGCTGCCGATAATTCTCTCCTTTTTTCCTCTGTGGATTTTCCTCAGGGTGTTGGTCGCATAGCTCCTCAGAGAAAATGAGGTTAGCTTGTTTGTCGTTTCCCTCGGGATGGGGGGCACTGTCGGATCAAACAAGGTCTGGCTTATTGGGACTTGACGTGTAACAGATATTGAAAAGGGTTCACTCACACTCGCCTGATTAATCATAACATCACCTTAAAAAGAAGCGTTGCTGATTTATCTTTTTTTTTTTTTTTTTTAAATCCAGATGAAAAAAACGCAGAGCGTCAGGCAGGTGAATCCATGAATGCTTTTCAATTTAACAGGCTCTCTGGTTTGACTTTTCTGCCTCAAATTGCACTACTTCCTTTAAATGAGAAATATATTGAGCATGAGCACCCTTAATGTCGACCTCCAATAAGCAGTCTGAGTCAGTCTTTTAAGTTTGTCTGCGTCACTACACCCGGTAAGCTCTCAGGCTGTGAAACCTTCACTGAAAATACCCCATAATTGCCTATTCTCCTGGCTGATACAAGCCAAGTAATTCCACTTGAAAACGGAGCATGTAATAAACTTTACGAATAAATTCATTTCCACGCAGACTCTTCTATTGCCTAATATATTGACATTTGCATGCTCCGCAGCCTTATGGCAAATGAAAATATTGTCAGCATGTTGTGAATAAGGACTGATACTCTGGATGCCTTTTCTCTGCTGTTTGAGGAAAGATGATCTATACAGTTGCCTCTACTTCCCTCACTGGAGAAAATGAGCGAAGAGCTGAGTAAAAACCTTTTGAGCAATCTAAAGAGCACCACAGATTTTATAGTGCGTGAACTGCAGATTTCCTGCTTTTGTTTCCCCTCACTCATTCAGCCTGTTATATATTTCTTGTCTCCTAGTTTCAAGCTATATACATTACTTTGGGAATTCATACCAGGAATTTGAGGGTACTGACCTCTGGCCCATAAACAACATCACAGTGAGATTTCAGACTCAAGTGGCGAATGGAACCATAATGTACGTGGACCAAGGGCCGGCTAATGGGGATTTCTTTTTCATGAAGCTCTTTGTACTGGATGGTATTCTTCAGGTAAACCACCATGAAATAATATCTTTAGGTTGTTTATAACTGGCAAGGACACAACTCTTACTCTTACTCCTACTTTTGTGCTTCAGTTTTCCTTTTGCTGCAATGAAGACGAGGAGGTTACATGGATCAGCACATTAATTCATGTAAACGATGGTGAAGTGCACATCGTTAACATCAGGTATGTTCTTTTCCTGTTGTGTCAAGTTCAATTCAGTTTCAGTGTCAGAAAATAACCATGAGATTTGCACATAAACCTGGATATGTTAGAAAGCTGCCTTGGACACGAACACACTTCCTGATAATTAAAAAGTAAGTAATGCTCTCAGCACCTCAAGTGGAATTAACAAGTTATCCACTTGTTTCAAGTGTGGAAGAATCTCGTAAAAATGCATGTAATTCATATCGGTAGAAGAACTATAATCGACAGGAATCAGCAGGCTGAGAGCTTTGGATTTTATTACAAAAGAGGTGAAACAAACACAGGAATGTGTCGTTACAATGCATTAGTGATTACTGACCATGTTTTATTTCCTGCTCTAAAGTCTTCATTCGCGGTTTTCCATTATGGAAAGATTAACAAGCAAGAGCCCAGCACAAAATCAATGTTTAAATGATTTAAAGTGAGGCAGCATCCCCTTTAGTATATTGTTCCTAAGCCCATGTGCAATCTTGCTGCCAGTCTTCTCTGATATACTCTGACATGAGAGGGATTGTGGTTCATCTTCAAGATGCAACGTTTATTATTTATGAGCTGGAAGCTGAAACAAAGCGGCTAATGTTCATCTCGTATCAAATCTACTGACTCGGGGACAACATTAAGAGACTTTAGCATTGAACATAGAAACTGATGCTTCTTTTTTTCTTTTTTATATTTTGTTTTTTTTAACCAAAGGTGTATTTTGACTGAGATAGTAATTTGTTGTATGTTGTTTGCTCATGGTGAGTTAATTTGGAAAACGGAGTTAAATCACAGTGAGAAAACGGAGAAGTTGAAGTAGCCCCGGAAGGTTCCCTCCCTCCCTGCAGGCAGCAACTCTGGCCTAAATATGCAAGTGCATCGAGACAACCTATCAGGTTAAAGGGCTTGGAGTCTCCTCCCTCTGTTTGTTTTTTTTTTCCTGCAAGAAAAATATAACAGCCGTATGAATCAATCATAATGTTCTCTAGCAACTCCGCTGAGACCCTGCGAGAAAGAGAGCTGTCATAACTAGGGGGTTGGGAGTATGGAAAAATGGATTCTGGTGTCACAAAGCAAATTCTTTGTAATTGTCTGATGGTCGAGTCCGTCCATCTTTGTCCGATTTGACCCAGAGCTACAACACCACGGCCATCCTCGACATCACTGCCGAACTCATTATAGACTTTTATATATATATCTTCCCGAGAAAGATGTGTTTCGCTATGTTAAAAAAGAAGCCCGGTGGGGCCGACTTCTCAAGGACAGTGAGCGCAGTGCCCTCTGGCTGCTGGCCAGGCCGCTCTGGCAGACTGCATCTAAATTAACCGCTTCTCCATGCTAGCTCTTGAAGAAGGACTTAGGCCGCTCCGAGTTAGTGCCCCAAGTGTTTAGTCGTCATATGCAACAGCCTGCAAAGTGCAGGCTTAACAAATCAGAGTAGATTGCTTCCTAGACCTTGTAACTTGCACTCAGGGAGCAAGAGGTATCAGGAGACTCTGAGACACTGAGTCTGAGTACCCTCAAGCTGCAGATGGTTAGTCCAGAATCTGCACTTAGGTAATTATCTGCTGTCCCCTGTTGTTTCAAGTGGACAACTGCTTCTTGAAATCCGTGAATGGCTGTCCGGAGTGACTGCAAAAAAAAAAGCACACATGGCCTTGATATAGCAGAACAAACAGCCTCAGCCACCATGGTTTTAGCCTCCCCAATAGTTTAACTGTGTCTTTACACAACCAACATTTTACTGTTTAACACGAAAACGAATCAGAATGGTTGGGGGTACGTGGCTAATGATAACAAAAAACAATAGAAAAAGTTGTCAGTGAGTTTAAAACTAGTTTTGACCTTTAGGACACTTTACTAGACTTTCGTCATTATCAGCTCCTCTCTTTTTAAGCCAGCTGAACTTAAAATTCTTGAAATGGCAAATGAGAAATTCCTCCAAATTGTTTTCTTATCAAGGCCACAAAAGTCAAGTCAAGATGAATGGAAAGTTTTTCATTAGTGAAATTGTTCCATTTTATTCCAGAGTGAGAGAGAACAGAGAAACGTAGCTGATGCAACTGATAACCCCCCCGGTGCTTTACATTTACTCTAAGAGCATGTGTGACAATTATAACACTTCCTCTTCCTCCTTTGCAGGCAACATTTGACACCTTGTGAGGCGGAAGTAACTCTTTCTGGTCATGGGAGTGTGAAAAGTGCAGCGAGTAATTACTGGTTGGGACACCTGATCCAAAGAACAAACCACATCTTCATCGGTGGGCTGCCACAGAGATATCTGCCCAATCAGGTGAGTCAGTGTTGATTTTACCCACAGACGTGTCACAAAACGTACAGTAATGACACATAGGAGCAGGTTACACAACATATTGCTGGTTCTGTGTTCTAATATTAATGGCACTAAAGCGAGGATGATAAGATCTGCCAACGCTCAGTAGTGACTGAAATGTGTACATTTTCTCCCTCAGAAGGCAAAACCTTTCCACAACTACAGCGGCTGCATTGAAGTCGTTGAACTGAATGAACGGAGGAGTTTCTACATGTCCGATGCTCTCGGCAGCAGCAACATACAGCAATGCAGGTGAAAAGGAAAAAGGGTTCCTGATTTTGCTATATTTGCTCTCAGCATCGCAGTCAGGAACATTAAAAGTCGCCCTGCCAAACTGTGGTTTGATTTTTTTCTCTCAAAGTGTTTGTTTGCTCATTTAGTAAAACAAAGTCTCTTTGTCACGTTCTACTCTGATGCATGGGGGGACATTTGTCCAATTACTGACAAACATCCATTGACTTTACCTCTTTCAAGAGAATGCAGTGTTTGTGCTAAATCCCTGTTTAAATACTCACAACAGACAGTTTTATACCTACGTCTATGTCTATGTCTATGTCTCTAACCCTAACCTCTGTCTCTAACTGTTTAAACTTTTGGGGCAAACTTACAGGTCATCTGCTGAGGAGGCAACGAGTCTGGCACGTCATTCAACCACTGACTCCACCATTGCAACAGCGCCAGCTCCCACACCGAAACCTGAACTCCCTCTGCACCCGTTGTGCCGTGATGGTCTTTGCCGAAATGGAGGAACATGTCATCAGCAGCCTGGTGATGCTCCGTCCTGTCACTGTCCGCTTCATTTTACTGGAACATTTTGTGAGAAAGGTAGGCTCTCTCCCCCCTCTAAGCTGACAGTATGTTCTCTGTTCTTCCACCGTAACACATGCTTAAAAAGCTACAACACTGTGACCTCCATAGTGGCATCATCAAGAGCTGGCCAATCAATTGTGTTGGTTAATATGTGCAGAGCCTCTTTGGCTAATAGGTTTCATGATGAGGACAGAACCAAGACGGCTGCATTAGGAATTTTGAGTGATGTGAATTATTCAGGACATGATGAAATAAAAGATCCGAATAAGCAGCTTGAACCATGGCTGCGTGCGCTCGCAGAGAATGCGAAAGCGACCTTGCAGCTTGCTCAACATTCAGTTAAAGCTCACCAAAAACATTTATTTGCAACCAACCATTCCAGCTCTAATACCACTGAGACACACCGGTGAATTAAATGCATGTTTGCAGGGCGGGGCTGGTAATTCACTTAGTATGTTCATTTTCTTCTCATTTTATGGTCTCAGTTGACATTATATTACATTAAATCAGCTATAATATCTGCAGTGGTCAAGAGAACCCCCTCCACACACACACACACACACACACACACACACACACACACACACACACACCCCTCCCAGCTGACTATGTGCTCTCCAGGCCCCTTTGCAAGTGGAGTAAAGGCACCATGTTTGTGTCTAGTCTAGTCTCCTGTACTTATTATACGTATACATACTTATTATATGTCACATACACACATTAGTCCATTGAGTCAAACGTTTATTATCATGGTCCAGAAGTACGACCTAAGACTTTTTTTTTTTTAATTACTCTGCGTACCTTAAAAACGTTAATTAAAAGTTTTTGTTCAACAACAGAGTTTGTGGCGGTTTGTTCATTGGTTCTTGGTTCAACGCACTTGAGGAAATTGTCAACAAGGCCAAGGGAAACAAGAAGTGATGACTTACAGGATCCTCCATCAACAGCAGCATCATAACTCGTCCATCACATTCGTTTGTGGGTTTAGAGTCAAAGCAAGCATGTCCACGTTCTTATCCATCTTTTTTTTTTTCATTTCAGTTTTTTCCAGGCCTATAAAGTTTTCTTTAAAAAACACCACTGGCCCTATCGATTAATTTCTGCTGAGTCTGAGAAAGTGCCGCTTGAAAAGCATTCCAGTCTCTCAGGTTTAACAGAGGCCAATCTCACACAAGTACTCAGGCACTGATGTGGTTTGCGGCACAGTTTCTGATCGTTCTCAGATGAAGTCCATCGGCTGTTTACATGCTGACAAAGTCCATGAATGTGCTTTTCTCTGGCAGCTTTACTGGGTGACAAACGTGTCCTCACATCTTGTTGAATTAAGTAATGGCCACAAGAGATGAGTAAAGAAAGCGTAAGCTGCTCCAAGTTGTTTATAGATATGTCATTCCTACGCAGCGACGAAAGATGTTGACTCGTGTGTGTCCCAAATAAATTGCTGACAGGGACAGATCGGCGTGCGCTCTGCTGCCTCTTTACTCCTCTATGACTGATGTGTGTTAGTATGTTTTCAAAGGAAATGGCATCTTTTATACCTAATGAGCCATAATGACTCACAGCACAACAGCATCAGTTAGTTTGTTGTACTTGTGCCATTAAGGATATTTCGCTTGTTAGCATGCTATCGCTACTTTGTGAAAAAATGACAGTCGACAAGCAGCAGGTGAACTTTTCTGTCAGATTAAGTGTGTCCAGCACATAACAGAGAACTAAAGTGATTCTCTCTGTGTAATATTCGGACCATCGGGCTGCACCCCGGGTGTCAGTACTGTAATCCAGGCCAGGGCCTCGTGCTTGAGTGACTGTTTGATGTCAAGTGGCCAACCATAAGACAGGTTTCGCCAAGATAAAGTCAGTTCATCTGAGCACGTCAGAGTTTTAAGCTATGATAAATTGTCTCTTCAAAGACGATTCAGTAGGTCACAGCCCTTGCCAAAGACTATCTGTCAAGTCTGTAGGCATTCAATTGAAGCTATAGTGATCACAGAAATTAGTTGTGGCATGAATGGCTGCAAGGGAGGAAAGTGGGCATCAAAGACAAAACCAGTGAGGCAGGAAATGAGTCACACTTCTGTATTGATCACGACCTCCGTCTTTGGCTCATTACCTTATGTCCTTACTTCTGCTAGATTTGAAGATGTGCCATAGGATGTTGGGCAGAGGAATAATGAAATGAAACTCTCATCCTATTTATTTATTTTCAACCAAGTGCAGTTGAACCATGACATTCATCCGAATGGAACGTGCTCCTTTTGTCTTTGCACGATGTCGTTAATTGCTTACAACAGTCTCCATTGATGAGTTAATGCAACAACAACCGTGTCTGTTGTATGCAACTTTTCTAAGATCACTACTATTTGCCTGTCATTGCTGTCTACGCTTGGAGCAAGCTTCTGTTTTGGACACCCGTTTTCTATGGCGGATGAATAAAGCATTTCTAATTCTTAATGAAACAATGACTATCTCAACAGCAGTGAGCGATAGCCTTCTTAAAACAAACTTTACATAGATATACCTGATGAAACCCACGACGCACATCAGACATGCAGCTCTCATCATCTCATCTTGTTACCTCTATCACAGAGGTTGCGCTCTTCCGTTTGTTAGCCCCTTTGTTTGTCTGATTGCCACTTAACACAAAAAACGCCGATCCATTAATCATGTTGTCTGATCTGAGTGTTTGGATACAAAACAATTATTTGTGATTGTTTCAGCAGTAAGGTAAAAATGACATGACATGATTGGTACCTCCCCCAATGACGTCATGTTTTCTTTTTCCTTGAATTATTTTAACATTACGGCCTTTGTTAGGGTTTGTAGTTCTGAAGGAACCTCTTTAATAGATAGTTCTCGTTAGAAACTGCTCCAGCTGCACGTACGATCCTGCTCAAAGTGTGTATCTTATCCACCTAATTTCAAGCCTGAACATGGGCTGAAATTGACTGAGACTGACCATACCTCAACCACAGCGTTAGAAAATGTTAGTCATGGTAACTTTTGTTGAGTCACTCCTTCTGGTGCTGTATTTTTTTAAAAATCGAATTGAAACAAAAGTCTTTATGTCACTGTGTCACTAATGGAATGTGATGAGGGGGCTGTCGCTGTCCTGTTTGCCAACCAGTGCTTTAGTCGGTGTCTAGTGTGTGTGTGTGTGTGTGTGTGTGTGTGTGCACTTTTTTTTGTACATAAATGTTGATGATTTTTAAAATGAGTCAACACAATCTGCCTCTTTCAGAACGGATTCATCATTCTCTGCCTGAGGGAACTTTTCCTCCAGCAACAAAAGAACCTCTGCTTGTTTTTTCCCTTCCCTTTTTTTGCTTTTCTCTTCAGAATGTGATATTTTTGGCTGCCACACAAGCTCCACAGAAATCACAATCACCATCTCCTCTGATTAGCCACAAAAACATCCGTCTCGGAACAGTCGTAATCAGAATTATGACCATTTCAGAAGTGACCCAATCAGAAACTCTTCTCAGGTGTTGGGTTGGACACTAGTTTTCTTGTTCATTCTTTCCAATTCAATTAATTTTCCCAGTTGAATATTCCGGACTATTCTGGGGGTTTTTTGCAACAACTTGTTTCATCAGTATTCATGTCCAACTGATCAAATAGCCCACTGATAAATCATAATAAATCCCACTAATCATATGCTCGTCTGTGATTGGTGGCACCACCACAACTGGAATATTAAGGTTATTAAAATGTGCATTGTTTTGCTGATGTAGGAACAACTAGCGTCTCCTAGCTAAACACTGCCAATTATGAAACCGGACAGTTTTCAGGGTATGTTTAACCCAAATCACATTTCTCTGCACTCCATGATTTTCTTTTCTTTCAGTCAGTCTAAAATGCTGTCATGGGTGGTTACCTCTGAAAATGATCCACCATCAGAGCCCCAAAGATGAGTGTTGTCATGGGAGGACATTCTTTTTTTTTTGTCTCTCCTTTTGAAACGTATGCGTTCTTCACTCAGAGTAAACTGCAGACTTTCTGGGCTGTGAACGGAGAATCCCCTGAGTTCAGGTCGACTATGTATAAACTGTTCATGCACCGGCAGCGAACTGTCCGCCAGGTGTGCGGGGTTCTGTGGAAAAGCCAAAAGATCATCACTGGCTTGTGGAGTTGATGACCTCAGCGGGCACCTGCTTAAAATCAAAACCCTTTTGTCATCCGGTGGGAAATAACACAGTAGCACAAAGCCCTGACAGGACCGCGCTGACTCGGCTCACAAAGACCAGACGCTTTCTGCTGGTTGTGTTCACCAACAGAAACGCTGTCGGGCTCTACTTTAACTTATTATGTCAAGTGGACACAAATGTGTACATATTAATTGACAGTTGTTTTTTTTAATCATTTTTCTCTCATGTATGTATTCAAGCATGTGTCATTAATGTATTTTTTTTTAACGATTACTTTCATCTCTAGATACCACAGTGTACATCCCATCATTCGATGGCACGTCATACTTGGAGCTGCAGCCTCTCGCCTCCTTTCTTCAGTCCCCTGATGCCAGCAATAATCTACCTCCTACTGTCAAGGGCACCACTGTTATTCTCTATTTGACAGTGAAAACAAGATCTACTCAAGGCACCATTCTCTACTGTGAGTACAGCCTTTTTCATGACAAACACCTGAAAGCACTGCAGCTCTGTGAAAGCGTCTACAGACGGAGAAGGAATGCTATGCATTAGTGTACATGTATAACCATTGTGTTGGTGCTGCTTCTGGCATGTGAGTGTCCTTTCACAGAGGTCGTCTGGTTGGAGGAAAAGCTGGTGGTGTTTTTATTTTCAGACATTCTTGTTCTCTCTATGTAGCTGTACGTATTGATGTACGTCACAATAACTCTCAGCTATCAACTTGGGGATACAGTTGTGATGTAACTAGATAAATACCAGGCCGTAAAGGTCGCAATGACAAGATAATAAGATGGGAAATGTTCATTTGTGAGCTTAGAGGTGACTTGCTGTAAAACTTGGGAAACATGTTTATTTCCTGAAATAGCCAACAATTATTGATATATCTCTGGGTGATCTTTAACAATCGACTGCTGATCTCTTGTGATCAGCAGTCATTTTAGTGAAGATTTACACTTTGAGCAGCATTCATTATCTGCGGTGCAGGCGTTTCCTTCAGGCTCCACAGCAGGAAGGTTGTTCCAAGCGTCTTGGAGAATGTGCCACTGTGGATTTCGACTCTCTGTTGCGTTTGTCTCCTCATGTAATCTCAGACGGACTCAGATGACGTTGAGATGAGGCTCTGTGGGGTTCGTGCCATCTGTTGCAGAACTCCTTGTTCTTGTCACCGGTAGCTTTTTAGAACGCCGGCTGCATCTTCTGTGCCTGGTAAAATAACACAGTTAGCATTGAATAAAGTGCTTATTCTGGCTGTTTTGTCTAATGGCTTTTTACAGAAATGACCTGTGATGTCCCTCCACCGTGCTTCACTCTTTGTCTCTGCAGTGCTGTCCAGCCTGCTGACTGTCATCCTGCCTCACAGCCAAATGCTCCCAATGTGTGACTCAGCAGTACAAAGCACTCGCAGTGAATTTTCTGCACTCACGTGTTCATGTGCAGGGGAATCACTTGACTTTTATTTCCTCATCAGGAGTGTGGCTTCGTGCTGCAGGTTGTATGTGTATGTTGACAGGTCCTGCTGGTATCTGACGGGTCTTAGCTGAAGATGCTGCTGCCATCTTCTGAATTTAAATGGAAGTCAGTTTGATGTGTCTTTTGTCTGCTGCACTCAAGTCTTCGCCTAAAAACTGCATTTCTGCCCGTCCACCGGCTTTTATCTTTGAGCTGTATCAGAGTGTCTGGAAACAGCTGTCGACCTTGTTTTTATGGTAGTGTCTGCTGATTAGAGTTGCTGCAATCACTCATGTTTTTGAGTTGGCCCCCGCCCCCCCACCCCCGACCCACAAAGTGTGTTTGTTGTTCACTGGTGTCGGTTAACCTGAATGTCTTTGTCCTGTTTAAACTGCAGTGTCAAGTGTGAAATGCCAATGTAAACTTCACTTAATGTGATGCAAAGGAATACGATGTAATATAAAAACTTAAGCAGACATATGTGGAATAAGACGCTTTGAATTGAAACACGGGCACACTTTGTCAGTGTGTTTCTATCAGTGTCTGATAACAAAAAAAAAAAGTTCTGATGCTGCTCCAGTTTGTAGATGGAATCTGACTTGCTCCAAGTAAAATTCATCAACAGAGGAGAAACAAGTTTGTGAGAATGGAATCATCCTCAATACCTTCTGCTCTATTATCTGGTGGTATTTTGTTTTAGCGTGAAGGTACAGTACATGGAATAGTGCCCTGGAATAAAATGCTCCATTCTGTGTAAGTATTTGTAGATGATTCATCAGCTGGCTGCTATTCGCCTGTTCCACCTGTGACCTTTAGTCGGATGCATTAAGCGTTGAGCCGATGTCCTAAAAAGTGTGTATGTTTGGCAGCTAAACGATGTGACAATAGGTTTCTACGTTGGTTTTTTTTTTTTTTTTTGGGGGGGGGGGTGGTTGTATGTCATTGTCATTACCAGTTGATGCAAAAACACATAAATAAATACATAAATAAAATAGCTATTTTCGTTTCACAGCTGATGATCTGAGCTCCGACCTAAACACAAACAAAGGGCTGCACATAAGAAGAGACAAGGCGGCTGCTCTTGTAGCGAGGGGAGGTGTGCTGGCCCTTCATATCACCCGACGGCTCTACATTGTCCTGCCGGCTCTTTTGTTCCCCACACCTGCACCCACATGCATATACACTCCCTTTTGTTGGCTGCAGGAGATTTGGAGAGGTGGGCCACAGCTCTGAGCACAGCCGTGACAATAGAGCATTGTTTTCGGAGGAGAAGCGTCCCTGGATTTGTGGTCATTTTTTCAGGTTTAAGGAAGCTCAGCCATGCAATGTCTGCTCCATTTATTCTGCTTCTCATGCAGTAGATGTACATTGTCTGCAACACTCACATACAGCGGGAAGCCGAGCAGCGTTGAAGCTTCTGAGGACGGCAGTTCTTTCACGGCTATCTTTGCCCCCGAGTGACACCGCGGCAAATCAGCTGCTTGTCCAACAGAAGTGAAACCACAATGGATTGTGTGGGAATTAGCAGTGATTGATTCGGCCCCAGACGGGCTCAGACATCACACCATTCATCTTGCTGCTGTAACCTACATTAACCTCTTATCTGTGACATCATCGACAGGATTATGACCTCTAATTTACATTTACAGACTTCTCGTGGGACGCGTTAAAACACGTGGGCCTTGTATGCAGGGTCCAAACATGGATTTGTGGCCTCCAGGAAGTGACATCACCAGCAATGAGCTGCGTGAATAAGGCGTTTATTGTTGACTGTGTTCGTAAAACTGCAGGCGGACGTTCAGTTTCATCAAATATAATGTTTGAAAACAGGTTTGAGCTGACCGATACAAATATCTTTTAATGTTGAAAGCTATTATGATTTTAGGATTCTGAAGCACATTTGGAATGAATCCTTTGGATAGTCATAGTTTGAGTTTTGTCCCTCTGGCCTCCCATTCTTTCATTTCTAATTAACTCTCTGAATAACAGAAACAAACACTTGATTTGTGAAAATTCAGCCTCGAAAACAAGTTAAATTATCCAATGCAGGAGGATAATTGATTGGCTTTCATGAAAAATTACCTCGGCTCCAGAGAGATGAGAATTCCCTTGTAATAAATGACAAGCTGCTCATTCAAAGAATTGATTAAAAACAAAACTTGATTGTTAATAATATGGTGGATTTAATTCTCTGTGTAATATATATTACACTATTACTTTTGCCCTCTGTAACCAGCATGTAGTCTGGTTCATGTGTGAACCCCTTCATGGAGCTGCTGTATGTAACATGTCAAACAGCTTTGACAGTAAGTTATATTGGAAAATAATGTCATCTCCTGGTTGGGTTTGGCTGTTTTTGACGTTGTCGTGATTGTGAGTCCTCTAACATCTGGTCCCACATACTATCCTTGTCTTCCTTGGACAAATCAGTTTGTTTTATGCATTTAAAGAGACACAATGTGGCCTGAAATACTGTATTTTTTATTATTGTTCATAATAATACATAATATATAATATGCTGCGTTATGTGATTCTCCAAACAAGATTTAGAAGGCTTTGATAAACAATTGTTAGCCTGAGTTTAAATTGGGACTTTTGCAGAGCAGTGTTCCACTAAAGATTTAAACTCCGGGTGTTTAAGGAGCTATTAATTAACCAGCTCCAGCACCTTGTAACGCTCCAAATTAGTGCTGAATTACAGGCTGGTGCACTTGAAAGGTCAAACAGCTTTAAATATACATGGACAATGGCAATGTGCAGGAAAAAGATTCCTTATTAGTGATCAAACATTTCCAATTAGAGATATCAAGGATTCAAAGTGTGTGTGTGTGTGTGTGTGTGTGTGCGGCATTAATTGTTGACTGTTTTTAGAGACTTCATAAGACTTTATTCCAAAAGGAAGTCAAATAGTGCAATTAGAGAATTGATGAGCTTTTAGTGTGCCACCCCGTACTTGAGTTAATGCTTGTTTTTAGCTCTTTTCTGTTTCTCAAATAGCACTTAGCTCAGAGACAAAGGATATATGAGCGCCCTGAGCAGATTTTTTTCAAGCGTGATTTTCTCTTGGAAGCTTTTCAATAGTTATGAAAGTCTTTTGAGTCTTTTAAGAGACAGAAGATAACGTAAGTTAAACAACTTGTTCCCACTGTGAGGTTTGAGATGAATAGCAAAACAACTGAGAACTTGTTTGTATTTAAGCACAATCATGGTTTTTTATATGTAGTATTTTGTATGAAGTAAAACTTAGTTGAACAAAGTGCGCAAATGATCCATGACCTTATATGTAGTTTATTGAGCTACAAATGTGTCACAACTGACACAATAACAAGACCCTCAAGGGTTTTTGGGGGTTTCCCCGGCATGCTGTTGTTGTGTTTTATTGTGTTTTAAAATGTGCCAAATAAACAAAACAAAATGATATATTGAAATTATAAATAATTTATGACCTAATATTTTGTCTACAATACCTCTCCAGACCACTAGGGGGTGGTCTGCTCACAGATCTATTCGATCTAGATCAGATCTAGCTGTTATTCGTGATCATTTTACTGTTGACAGTGTATTTTGAAGCTCCATATGAGCGACAGATTAGTGACAGTAAGTCATGTCCTATGGGGAAAATGTTAATTTTTCCCTGTGAAGTTTTTTGAGTGAATTCCAGTGTGTGTGTGTGTGTGTTGTCAAGAGAGCAAATGTTTCACCCCGATCCCATCAGCTTTGTTGTTTCAAACATCAGCTGCCAGCAGTTCTCCTGCTTGTCACAGGTTTACTGTTTAGATTAGAAATGTAACGAGCGCTGTGACGTTGCTGTTCCTTTACTCCTGTCTCCACTCCACCACAGTAAATGCATTAAATCGCCACAACAAATGTTGAATTAGTTTGATTTAATCAGCGTAGATTCTTTGATACTGAATCATATTCGCAGCTGTGTGCTGCTGCCGCAGCGTGCAGAAGGCAGAACGCCGGCTGCGAGTTCTGTCACGAAGAGAGATGAATGTTCAGAAAGCATATACAGAGGGCACATTGCCTTTTATCTAGTAATGCTTCCTGGCTTATAGTGCACCATCTTTTTCCACATCAGAGGATAGGAACTGAAAAGAAAACTCCAGAGATCAAACAGACAAAGTTAATCAGAAGAGAACCAAAAGACATGCGTTGAGATGTGAAGCATCCCTCCACGAGACCTGCTCCTTATTCCCCCCCACACTTTTTTTTTTTTTTTTGCACCTCTCCCTGAAGCAAACACGTGCGTCTCCCCCTGGACTTCAATTGTCAGTTTGAGAAGAGAAATACAAGGAGGTGGAGGGAGGGGTGTGGGAGAGAGAGAGATGCAGAGCGAGCAAGGGAGGAGGACGAGAGAAAACAGGTGACAGGCGATGACAAGAGGACGAACGCTCCGTTAGGCTGGGAGCAGAGTAACAGGGCCACGGGGACGGCAGGGAACAATATCCTCAAAGAAGAAAAATAGAAAATAAAATATGGGGCAACATTGACATCGATAGTAAATAATACTTGTCAACAAATGAGTAATGGCACTGAGCAGAAAGAACCATTTTGAGAGGAGACGAAGCTCTTTGTCTCCGAATGAATTTACATCTGCGTTCAGTTTGGAGCACTCAGTGCTGATGTGGAAATTACTGCTGTGACATTCGGAAATGATTGTGTAATAAACACAGTTAGGTGTTGACTTGGAGTTTGACCGCAAACATGCGCAAACATGCAAATATTATTATTATTTTTATTATTTTAACCAATTTTTTTTATCCTTTGTTCTGCTTCCTGTTTTTCTCCACATGTTATTTGATCATCCTAGTCTGTCTTCTACTTTGGCTCTGATCACTCTTTTAATATCTAAATCATATTAACTCGCAAATTAAAGTTAAATTAAGCAACTGGACACATTAGTTTGCTTGAAGACGTGTCTACACTCAGTTCTAAACCTACTGATTCTCTGAGTTCTCACATGAGCGTCCTCAAGCAAACTAGCGAGTGCAATTGCTCACGATTTATGGTGCGTTCCACTTGCAAAAACTGGTAAACTCACCTTGTACAAACCTGAGGAATATCCAACAATGTCTGCGTTGACCAATCAGAGCACTTAAAACTTGTCTGCGCAGGAAGACACCACATGTCAGCACTGCACACTCATGTTTCATCTCTTAGTAAATCCTGTGCTTCGTTTCACATCAGTGGTCCTTTACATGCGCACACACACACACACACACACACACACACTAGACTTCTACAGTAGCTTCCCACATCACAGCAAACGCATCCCAGATGTTCTTTTAGTGAATGTCACGCATGCGTCAAATTGATGAAGATCTTTTTTCCATTTGCATGTTGTTTCTCACTTGAGTGCATTGAGCTCTCAGGGCCGCTGCATGTGTTTCACATTCAATGTTTTCCTTGTTTCACAAGCATTCACGTGTATTTTCTTATTTATGTATTTATATAAAAGTTATTTTTTATTCATTTTAATAATGACATAAAATCACCCTCAGAACCCCACAGATAAACACCTGATTGTGTCGAAGCGTGTGTTCTGTCTCTGTGCCAGACCTGCGCACACACATTACAGGACATCAGGACGTTCCAGCAAGCAAACGTGATTCAAAGCGTGCATTTATCCTCAAGGTCAATACGTTGTATTCTGCTCGGCATGGGCAACAAATATTACAAGCAAGTAAACATGCAGACGTGTGCAAATAGTATGCTAACGAGAAGAAAGAGGGCTATTGAGGAAAGGAATTTAATAACCTTCCAGTCCGTGCCCTCATGTAAGGACGAACACTTGAATGTACACTGAGCTCGGCCACGTACGCTAGGTCCTGCAGTCGGTTTTCAATCTCAGCTGGAAAATAAGTAGGGCGAAGATGTCAGCGTACATAGTGCCAGTGCAGTAAACAATTACACTATTTCTCCTATTTCTCCGTCCCCATGAAGTTGCGCCCCTGTCCGGCCCCCGTGACGAGGACGACCTCCTCCTCACACGCCGTGATCAGCGAGCAGTATTAAGTTCAGCATGGCTTTGTTGCAGCAAAGAGATGTGGATCTGTCTGAACGCCCCTCCCATCTCCAGGGGGGATTTGTTCACATCAGACACCATGCAGCCTTAGAACAACGAGCTCAGCTCATTTGTCCGCTCTGGACACGAGAGGCTCATGTTCGGCCATCATGAGAATGGACGTCTGACAGTACAGAGCATCCTGCTGCTTTTCTCCACATCCCCTGCCTTAATTATCCCTCTCATTGTGGAACCAGAGCAGTGAACCTGTTTGCGTTGCCCCTGCTCATGGCCTCCTGTCACAATGTGCCTTGTGGGTATCACAGAAACAGTGTACGTCTCCCTGACTGGACATTCTTCCTCTGACCGGCCTCTGTGTTTTTCCCTGACAGCAGCACAAGAGTGTCAGCCTCAGTCTCTCAGAGCTACATCCTCACGGCACTACCCTGCTGCTGGTGTCTTTGTAGACGGCGTCTCGCGGTCGCCGTCTTCCAGTCGACCTGAGCGGCCTGTGGAGGAGGATTAGTGCAGCCACGCTGTGATCCCTCCTCATAGTATGATGTAGCAGAGTCTAGGGGGCGGCTGATACCGGTGTTGTTTCTCTCAGAAATCACAGCGTTACCAGTAAACGTGTGGGACCATGGAGCCCCTGCCTGTTTCACAAAGAACATCGAGATCCACCACACCCACTTTCATGTGGAGAGGATGTTTTCCTCCACGCTTTTCCCAGTCTAGACAAGACGAGAATGAGCTCATCTCCGTCTGCAGTCGGTGTTTGTACTTTCACACAGAGGAGATTCTTGCATTTTCACGCGACAAAAGCAAAAGCATCTTGTTTTGAGAGGTTTCACCAGACATTTGATGAAATCTGTTTTTTCTCGGACCATCACAGAGCAGCTGCTGAAGCCTGATGGGCCTGATGGGTCTCCTTTGTTGTATGTTGGATAAAACATGTGCGTGGACAGAAGAGATTATCGAAGTGAAGTGTGATTGAGGACAAAGAAAATGTTCTTTCCTGTCTGGATGATGGCGTAATGCTCTAAAGAGCTCACATCTGGACTTATCTGGTTTCAAAAGCTCCTCTCGGTCCTCTGTGCCTGGATGTTTGGAGTCCACCACTTACGTTTGCTTCATGAACGGATCTGTCGATTACTGTGATGTCATGTCCACTTTCTCTGAGACTCATTCTATCGTTTTCTTCCTCTTTCAGCCCAGGAGCAGAACTTTGGTGGTAACTTCCTTCACGTGTTCCTTCAGGACGGAAGCCCCGTCGCTCAGCTCGGGTGCGGCAGTCGTGTGTTGAACGCAGCTGCGAGCCGGAACATCAACAACAACAGATGGACATCGATGACAATCCGGTACGAAACGCTTTCATCTTTGACGTTTTCATTCACCGATGTTTGTCGTCCCATTTGAGCATATTTAATTCATGTTTTGCTGATCGGAGCGCCAGGGCGTTGTAGTCCTCGTGAATCTAAATGACGGTGTTGGAATTGTGAATACTCAAAGTTCTATTTGACTTTTTGCTCTGTAAAGGAGACGCAAACATCAGACGAGCAAAACACTTTCTATAATGATTCACCTTTCTAGATCTACATCTTTGTGAATAAAATCTGTGATCAGCAGTTTTGCCCTTGAGCTTCCACAACCAAGAAAAAAAAATTAAATAGAGACTGAGTACAAGGTAATTATTTTGTCTTATTATTGTTTACCTCTTCAAGCTTGTTGTACAGTTTCATCTGCACAGTCACTCCCAACTAGTCAAACGTTTTAATCCCAATCCTGCGTGTCGCCGGTGAAAACACAACGAGCATTGAATGCTAATGATGAAAACCACAAGTACGGTCAGAGCTCATACGAGCAGCTGGTTCAACAAACACGTTGATTTCAGCTCCAAAGGAACAATTCTGATTCTTCACTGTCACACTGACATGTGACGCTGAAGGCGAGTCTGGAAATTTGTAGTGTAATGGAAAATACTATATGTGACGGCAAATGTGTTATGAAACCGACGTTATGAGACTTAAGATTTGACACCAAGTTGAACCCATATTCCAACAGAGCTTTGTTCACGTACTGATCATCTGCATCATGAGATGCTACCTGATGACCACACATGAAGCCTGTGTTTAAACTTGTGATGTACATGGAACTAATGATCTCATAGAATCAAACGATAAGGGCCTGTTCACTACACTGTATCTGTAGGGTTTTACATACCACGTACGAACCATGTGGCCTTCAGCTGAGATGTTACCACAATACACCTTCTTCTTAGTTGATCTTCTCTTCTCCCTCTTCTGTGGATTAAAGTGGACCCGACATGATCTAGGGCGCCCAACGCCTTTAGACAGCTTGCTCTCTGTATGACCTGTGTCTTCAATAAATAAAGCTTCAATAAATTACAGAAAGATCGTGCTGTCGAGACAATTCTGAAGTCGGACAGTGACAGGTAGGTTTCCACAACAGCGGTTTAAGGGGCAAGAAGCAGCCTTTAAAAACTGTAACATGTTTCTCTCTAAAAGCGTGGATGTGGAAGGTGCTTCTATCAGACCAATCTCAACCTCATGCCCTGAATTTGTGAGCACCTCAGAAAATCTCTGACATGTGTCAAAATGTCTAAGTCGCATAAAGAAAACTGTCCAGTCGACTGTCAGTCTGGATTTCCGGATCGGTCGCATGGCTCCTTCAAAAACTTCCACACAGAGATTAGAAGAACATTTTCAATTCCACGATGAGTCTTTGTCTGAAACCATAAGATCAGATTTCTCATATGTAATGGACTCATTGCAGCACTTAGCCTCTATTTATTCTTGAAGGATTTATTCATATGCAAATGAGTGAGTGTCACCATCTACTGATCTTCAGCTGTGAATACCGACTTTCCTCAGATGACAGTCAGCAGTGAGTCTCGACAGTCTCAATCTGCTTTAATTTGCTGTTGTCAGCATCGGTGCATCAGCAGAAACAGCAGCAGCGAAAGCAGCAGCAGCAGCTGCCGCTTTTCAAAACAGTTACGTAGTAACGTGCACACATCTGTTGGCATTGACAGGAAAATGACGAGCAGGCAGTGTATTGTAGTGTGAACCATGAAACATCTTCATCTATGCTGGGTTATTCATCACTGCTATTTAGATAATGACATAATTGCTGCCCCCCCACACACACACACACACCCCCTCCTCCGCAGCCAAAGAAAGGATGAGTGCACCGCTCACTGATCTACTGAAAACATAGATCCTGAAGTTCAGCATGAACCCCTAAGAGGGATTTTTCACAGAGGACGAGTGTCTGATAGGCTGATGTTGCCCCATCATCCCCCAAAAAACAGATGAAAGACTTTAATATTTAAACAACAATCCGGCAGCTTGTTTCTGAAAACATCCATGAATTATTCCTCGTCTCCTTTGGTAGCGACGCGTGTTTACGGAGAAAGACGTCACTAGACTGATCAGGACAATCGAAATATGTCTGGACATATAATGTGGACTGAGATTGAAACACATGCCAAGAGTTTGACTTGATGAAAGAATAAAAATGTAAAAAGAACAAAAAACTCTCCAAGGTCAAAACACAATGCACACAATAAAACAATACTAATGGTACGGTGTACATAGCAGTCGAAGTACAGGAAACCGGAATATTATTTCACATGTAAACACACATTGGTAGTCATGGAGATTTCTGACAGCAGACTTAAAGTGATTGAAAACGAAAAGATGTCCTATGTACAACTATGTTGTACTTTTTGCGTTGAATTCCATCAGAAAGTCTAAAGTCGGTGAGTGGAGAGGAGGCCACCACCTGAATGCGCTGCCGTATCATTTCTCAACAGGGAGTGTGTGCAGAGGGGGAGCTGTGTCATTTTTCATTTAGGGAGGACATGTTTGTTGTTGGCTGGGTTTTTTGATGTTGGGTAGTTTTCCTGTGGGGATTTTTGGGCAATACTGCGAGGATTACATTTTTTGAGAGCTGCAGACTCCAAACACTCCGCAGGTCATTTCTCGGGCTGTGCACATTGGCGGCTGAATGCTGTTGTGTTAAGCGTTTGCTGTTGACTAATTTTTATTCACTCACAGTCAGAGATCAACCAGGATGACACATTGAGTTCTGCTGCATCACATTTCTTTCCTTGTCATATGTGAACTCCAAGTGTCTGGAAGATATGATTATTCAAATTTATGCCACTTTCATCAGCGCTTTTCCTTCTCCAGGCCAAGAAATGTTAGTGTCTATACCTCTGAAATAAGTCTCTGACTTACTGGGAATATCAGACGGACTTTCTTTCCTTTGCCTAGCAACTGCTGGGGTGTGTAAATTCCACTAAATATTCTATTTTGGCTGAAAGTGTTGCATGAAAATCTGGCAAACACTTTGACAGTCTCGCGATTCTCTCAAAGTCTTTGTTGGATGCTGCTGAAATAAGAGCAAACTGCTTCATCCCAGAGCCGAAACCACCCAGAATATGTTTGTGTTTACGACACAATGACTTCTCTACTAGATGAACTAATTCAAATGTACATCAGAGCAATGAAACTTTACACAACACAGCTTCTCATAAAAGGACAGAGCATTTCTCAATTATTAATACATCCACATCAAACATGTAAAACATATAAATGCATGTGTTTAATATTTATATCAGTTTTCTTTGCAGTAGTCATTCTTTTCTCCAGTCAACCGGTTATCCAGAGAGCGTTGTGCTTCCAGTGAGTGTCCTTAAGCGCCGTATGTGGACAGCAGCAGAAATGAGGGATCAAGGCCTCCTCACGACAAATAATGAACCTCCCTCGTGGTTTCCTGTTAGAGCGTCATGTGAGTCCAGGTTGTGTACGAGCAGACTCACAGAGGCGCTGTGGACCTGGTCTTAAACCTCCTGAATCCTTCCTCACTAAACTTTATCATATTTTAATTATGTCTCAGTTGTGCATTATTTACATCTGTGTAATTTGCTTCTTCCACTCTGCTTCTGCCTTGCTGGGCACATTCACCTGATTCCTTGTGGGTGCCAGTACACAGAAGCAACAAAATGAAACACATATATACACTATACAATATATATACTGAAAATATATGGGGGAAAAAAAGCTCCAGTCGACGACTTCTACTGCTTAATATTCATTTATTTGCTCGGTTCATGATTGTAAAATTGTGAATCTGGTCTCTAACTGTGATACACAAAACAATTTATGATAACACACAAAAGTCCTTTTCAAAGACACATTTCAGAGAGTGTGTTGGACGTCAAAGAGTCTCTCCCAAATATCTGAGGGAATTTGTTCTTTTCATCAATGAAAAAACAAGGCTGGACACAGGATCAAATACAGTCTCATTGAATCCAACAACATGTTTCCATCTTTGCCATCTCACTCAGCTGTGACTCAGCTGGTCATACCCCTGTCGCGCTTCCTCTCCTCAAGCATCATCCAAACACTTCGTACTAGTACTAGAGTCTTTGTAGCCGAGGAAATGATGAGGTGAGCGTGTCGATGGGTTTCAATCAAACTACGAAAAGAGACACAAACAAGCTAGGGCAGCATGTGACTCCATCTCATGAAATCATTGTTTAATACTATGTAAGATTTTTAAAGCGTCACTTCATTTGAATTAATTTATTTAGACAGAAATGTCACCCTGGTTACAAATACGTCAAAAGTCATCACCACGGTAATTATTGTTTATCTCTACAATCCGTTCATTATTCCTCTTTCAATTAGGAAAAGTCATTAAAAGCCATTGATTTATTTTCCTCGTGCAGCCAGCACAAATCATCTGCAGGACTTTTCTATTGGGGTTGAATGGAAACATTATTGGGGAAAAATATGTTGTTGTTGTTGTTGTTGTTGTTGATGATGTTTTGTTGTATAGTCGTGTAGCAATCTAAAATCCAGCATTTGCTCCTGAATCCACATGCTGCTGACATGATTCCAAACCTGAAGCAGCGGATGTTTTCCAGCGTCGTAGTGACAAGTGCTCCGATAAAGGATTCACTGAAGACACTCTGCCCACTCAGGTCTCATCTGATGTCATTAGCTGCTCTGTGGTAGCACATTTACAAGAGCAATAACAAGAAGTAGAAGACAAAGATGAAGAAGACGTTTCAGGCACACGGGGGTTCTGAGTCTCAGTGTTTTCATCAGCACCATAACAGACTATTGAAGTAAGCCACATACTGTGTGTGTATATATATATATGCACACACACACACACACACACACACACACACACACACACATACAGTATATGTGTATATACTATGCCTGCAGGTTTGAAGCTCCAGTCTGAGTATCTACCTGCACAGGTAATGCACTTTAAATGACTTAAAAGGTTGAAAATTGTTGAAAATCCACATTATCATTTGCTTTTTGCAAGAGTTCTGATTGAAATAATAAACCATTTCATTTTATTTTATTGTCACTTATCTGTTGTAGAAACAGTTGCAGTGGCACTAGTGATGTTTTACTGCCATCTGTTGCCACTATCTTCAGATGTTTTATGCAATCTTGACATTTTAATGATGGTCCTCCCTCATCATTAATTGTCCATGAGGGGACTGTGAAGGAGGTGTGTTCAAATATTTTCTTTTTTAAATCCTGCCATCAGGTTTAACAAATACCTGTGTGTAAAGGTCCTGTGCTGAATATATTTTTGCGGGCTTCCTTAACAATGAGGTGATATTTCAGTGGCAATCCTCAGGAAAGTGAGAGCAACATTAGTCAGACACTAAATGAGGACGTTAGCGATGACAAATAACTTATGATTAGAGCATCAGCCAGATGAGGAAATACATAAATGATGATTGAGAAAATACAAATAATCCCAGACGTACTGGGATTTTGTGTGTTTGGCAAAAGTGAAATGTTCTTTTCCACTTGTTGACCGCATGCTGGGACGTTGCTGCTGCTCGTCCTGTGAGACTGAGCGGCGCACAGAGAAGCCAGAAGAATCGTCTGATTCACTCGTATGTGTGTTTGTGTAATCGAATCCTTTGTTGTCATGATTTTGTGTTCGTATGCCGGCATGTGGCGGCGGCAGTGGTCCTTAGGTCCTTGGGGCACGTTCCCAGCGATCTGGCTACCAGACTATATAAAGAAGTCATACTCATGTTCATAAATAGTCATCTTTGCCTCAGAGCAAGACCGATGTAAATTAGCCTGGTGGAGCGTTGGATGTGTTCACGAGAGCTCATCAAGTAGCATCATTCTGTTTGCTTAGTGAGCAGCTCTGCATGTCTCACAGGGACCCCCTCCGCGGCATTAGCAGACCAAATCAAATGTTACTAGTAAGAACCGAAATACGCGCCGCATGCCTAAAGCGGGAGCTTTGTCACAATGTTGTAATGTTCCAAACCACCCAAGATTGTTGTTTATTTTACGTGTTATCGTCCTTCCATTGAATCCATTGATGCTTTTGCACCACAAACACGACGTACCTTCATATTTATATTTCCTCTTCCATTTCATTTCATTCTAATTACGTATTACGTTTCTTGATATTCTTGCAGGCACTAAAACACACTTGTACACACTTGTGATACTGTGTATCTTCTCTGTTTGATGTTCTCATGCATGCTACGGTCCAGAGAATGACCTTTAACCCCTGACCTCTCGGTTTAGTGACACAGTGTCACATGTGGACATGAGTCCGTACTTCACACTTGCCACGGTATATCAGTGTGTGTGTGCATTCACACACCTTTAATTAGTGCTACCTGAGGTTGTGTGCGTGCGTTTGCCTCCGGGAGGCGTCCTGGAAGCCGCTGCAAATTAGCAGGAGGGCAGTTGCCCTGATTGTTTCCATCTGGTGATTAACGCAGATGTTTAACCATCGAACGTGATACCGTCACAAAGACTCAGATGTCACCGCGGCCACGCGTCAGATATGACGTGGTGTCGTCCTTCATGTGCGACACTCGTGCAGCCTTTAGTGCTGCTAGGAAGCTGAGCGTGTGGCGCTGGTGTAAAACCAATGATGAATGGCACAGAGAGAATCACTTGACTTTGCCAAAGCTGGAATATGACACAAGTAGACCAGCTACTTAACATTATGGCTGCAGCATTAATGACTAGTACAATTGTATATTTCCCCTGAGAAACCAAGAGGGTCAAATGATAAAATTGTCTTCCTGCTCATTAGTTCTATAATGTATATGTAGTTTATGCCCTCATTTTTTTTTCCAATAATTAATCCTGTATGACATAATGAGCGCTTACACATCCAATAATCTTTTTTTTTTTTCTGGCTGATTTGTTGCATACTGATATTATTGTTGTCTATCTTTATGATTTACTGGAGTCTGATCATGTTAACTGGTCTAAATGGGATTTTCTTCTTCTTAAAAAAAAAGTGGAAGTTACAGAGTATCATCACAGCACCGAGCGGAAACCTATTTCTTATTCAAATCTAAAAGCTGTTGTCTATTTTTGTTTTCTCTCCCGGGTTTTGGGCTGTAACTTGGAGAACAAAGCACACCATCGCTTCCTCCTCCGGCACAGAAACTTTCTCACAAGATTATGTCCAAAACGCATGCACAGTCGATTTAAAGCGCAGTCTCAGTGGTCACATTAATGCCCGCGCCTCTGCGAGCACTCAGGCTGCAGCAGAATCTTCTCCACGCTTTCCTGGATTTATTGTGAAGAGCAGATAATATGTGCTGCATTCTGCCTTAACAACCCCCCCCACCTCTCTCTCTCTATCTCTCCCTCTCTCTCTCTCTCCCCAGATACAATCTGCCTGTTGGCAAACAAGGAGGGCCATGTTTGATTGAAATAGCTGTTGATAATGGCACCACTCAGAGTCTGGAGGACTACGTGTCGCACCCTGTGTCAGAGGTAACGTGACCTGCCTGCAGTCAAATCAAACACAGATCTCCTGTAACATGGTCGGAGAGTTTCATCCTTTCATTGTGTATCTCTGGTACCTTCTTTACTTTGCATTGCAGAGCACCCTCAGCTTTTCCTGTAAAAATATATCCGTGAGGTATTTTAACATCCATTCCCATCATTTTTTAAAGCTTTTGTTTTTAGTGCTTGTTTTACCACAGAAAGCTTTAAAACCTCCAGATTATGTCACAAAAAGTAGAACTCTCTTGCCAGATAACACATTTTTTGCAAGATCCTTATTTTTATTCTTGAATTGACCTTTTGAGTGTTACTATAAGCTCCTTGGTTAGTCTATTATTATTATTATTATTATTATTATTATTATTATTATTATTATTATTATTATTATTATTATTATTATTATTATTATTATTATTATGAATCCTGTTTTCAGTTTCAGGGATGTCGATGGGTGTTCACCTTGCCACAGGCTGAAACTGCCTCACCTCTCGTTGTGATTTATGGTTTGCTAATTTGAGATGGCCAAGATTTTTTTTTTTTTTTGTAATGAATAACAGACTCAGACTAACAGTTGAGCATAGCAGCTAGCATTAGGTATTATTGTTGTATTGCGCACTTCATGCGCTGACTACACAAATCAAATGATATTTTTACAATAAATTACAACTGTAATTCAACTGTACAGTTTACTGACACGCTACAAAGGACACAGGACTCCAGGGTTGTATAACTTGACATTGTGACACCGCAGGGGAACGGGAGATTTCGCCGTCATGGCTCAGGAGGTTAATAGGTCGTTCAGTAATCAGATAGTTCCTGGTCTGATCCTCGACTCCTCCAGAGGCCATGTCAGCGAGTCCTTGAACCCTTCACCTCTCCTGATGAGCCGGCAGCCTCTGCCATGCGTGTGTGAATATGATTGGGAATGTGTTGAAAAGCACTTTGTGAGAGAAGCTAAACCAACACTCGACACGGATCCGATGGTCTGATTAAAAACATCAGGTTCTCATCTGTAGTCTCAGCAGACGGCGTGACTCTGCTGATGTTCTCTGCGGCATTAATGGAATCTACTCAAAAAATGTCACATTTTAAATAATAGCATGGTGGTGTAAAAGAATGTCACGTGTAAAAAATCTAAACGCAATGAGCTTGACTATAAAGGTCCCCTGCTGTTTTTAACTCTACACACATTTGCTACGTTTTACTGCTTGATTCTAATTTATTTCTGCTCAAACTCACCCACATGTTAGAGAAACACGTCCAAATACAACTCAAACATCAAGGAATGGATCATCATGACTCTTCCCATAAAGAAGGACGTTATTTAACGCCCGTCTTTTGTTACTGTGCAGCCGTGGTGGATCATCGCACCACACAGCGACATGTTCTGGATTATTCTACAAGTATGGAGCCGCGGCTCGTTGATGTCAGGCCTCCACTTTGTTAAACAACATTCACTCAGTCGTCACTGCCGTCAAATGAGTTCCAAAGCTCAGACGACATTCACACCAGCATCCCAAATGAGAACGTGGCTTAACACCTTGTCGTCGTCTCTCCGATGAACACGTCCACTGCAGCTGGCCAACACCTCTCAGCTGGAGGAGCAGCATGGCGTCATGATGAGCAGTGTATTAGAGGGATGTCACAGGCATATGAAGTCAAACTTTAATGTTCAGCCTGACAGGAAACATTTTATTTATTTATCAATAAAGGTGGTTATCTCTCTCTCTCTCACACACACGCACACACACACACACACACACACACTATTCCTCAGTATGAGAAAGAAAATGTAACGATGGACATGTCTGTCAGGTAAAACATCAACTGTTTTAGTACCTGACACGAGAGGCCAGCATTATAAAAGAAGTGTTAAATGTAATGAGCCACTGAAAAGCGCCTCTCGTATCTGTCATGACCAGACGTGATAAACTGTCCTTTCAAACGGCGTCAGCGGGGAACGTTCTGCACCTTCTACTCCAGAGCGGCTGGCAGATGTCAGAATATTAGATTGAATAAACACACTCTCTCCTGTTTGTGTTTGAATGGAGACTTTATAGAAAGCAGACACAGTCCTGTGCAGATAGAGATGTGGGGTGCTGGGGGGGGGGGGGGGGGGGGGGGGGGGGAGG